>SNVD02001027.1:0-13867 GCA_013180625.2 Boswellia sacra | reverse complement strand
ATTTGTTTAATGTAATATAGTCATGAGTCATTAGTTATTCACATTCTGTTCTAGACAGTATTTTGTGACAAACTGTGTATGACTTTTGAAACCAGGACAAAATATATTGTTTTAGATGTTGATGGTGCAAACTTTGTTTCTTCCTAAACTTTGCACCACAATGTCGTGCAACAAGCATGACTTTGTAATGCAAAATTCCTAAGAGCTAAAATTTACACAACATAGTCATGCTCACTATTTTTTGCACAACCAGGTAGCACGACTTATTCGTGCAAAAAAGTGAATTTTAAAATTTTGCTTGATCGAATCGTGCAATTTGCACGACCAAGTGATGTAATAATTGTGAACATAAAATGCTCTCTATTTTTAGCACGATTCGATTGTGTTACTCGCACAACCCATTGATGCAGAAATGTGTAATCTGAAATTTTGCATGACTAGGTAGTTGCACGATCTAGTCATGGAGTAAATGAGAAGTTTAATAAAATATCACAGAATCTTGCACAACCTAGTCGGTCGTGCAAAATCTATAATCTGTAATTTTCCATGACTTGCACAACCTAGTCATGTAGTAAATGATAACTTTAAACAAAATATCACAGAATTTTGCATAACCCATTCATGTTACATGCACGACCCGGTTGTGGAAAAAAAATGAAATCTGAAAATCTACACGATTGGGTCGTGCAGTAAAAGAGAACGTAGAAATATCACAGAATTTTACACAACCAAGTCGTGCTACCAGCAAAACCAAGTCGTGAAAAAAAAAATCTGTAATTTTGCATGACCAAGTTGGTTAAGCAGCAGGACTACGTCGTGTAGTAAATGAGAATTGTATAGAAATATAATGGAATCTGGCACGATTGGAAAAAATGCAATATGGAATTTTATTAAAATTAACTTAACATGGTGCACAAAATTTAGTTTGAGTTGTAATTCAAAGCCTTGGAGTGGGCTTTGAGAGTAGGTAAATACTTCAATTTTTATCCCTCATATTGTTTGTTGTTCAGGGAGCCAACACCAACAAATAATTGGAGCATCGATTTTGGAACATAAATCCATCTGTACTATCTATATCTTACAAAGACTTGGATATCTTTGAAGGACGTGAGCAGGTTGACACATCCGAAAAAGGATTATCTCCCAAGTATAGGAGTGTCGAAGTAATAAAACCCGGTGAGACCGGGGTCGATCCACAAGGAAGGGAATTTAAGCGTTACAAATTATAAGCTAAACAAATGTGATATGGATGATTCAAAGAGGTGACATTATAATATCAACAAGTATGTAAGATGGTAGGTGGTATTACCGACCATTCAAATATAAAACAAAAAGCAAGAGGAGGTAAAACCATCCATGGAAATAGGTGGTATAACCAACCATAGTAAATTAGAGAACAATTTCATAAGGTGGTAGAACCTACCATAGTAAATAAAATAAAAAGTTCATAAACAATAGAATAATTAAAATACAAGAGGAATTAACACAATACAATGAAGGCTAAGGTTAGGGGATCCGCCCTTGATATTTCAAATAAGGATAATTAACCCATTTTAGTTATATGAATTATATTTGTTTCATTACCAATATTTATACCACGTCTTGTAAATGGGTTCAAGCATCCAATGTGTCAATTATAATCATATGTCTATAACAAATCAAGGTTCCTAACTACATTTGTGTCGATAAGGTAGAGCCATATGACTGTCTCTTATACACATCTAGATGTGTATAAGAGACAGGGATTGTCTACAATGGATCAAGACCTCCACTTTACGAGTGGTGCCAAGATTGATTAAGAAATTAAATATAAATCATATTGAATAAACATTATAAGATTAAGATTATTAAGCACATATTAAGGGTTAGAGATCCTTATTCTCATATCAAGGGTTTCACCCTTTCACCTTAGCAAAAGAGAAATTAGAAGAACATTATAATAGAAAGAAAATAAATGCAAGAAAAAGGAAATTCATTAATAACATAAACACACAAAACACAATACAAGATCCTAGCCAAAGCCAAAATGTTCCAGCCAAGGCCAAGATGCCCCAATGGGTCACAAGGCACCTCTATTTATAGATACATTCAGGGGCAAACTTGTCAAATTACAAGGCATAATTGTCAAATATTAGTTGTAAATATCTTTGACAATTTGGATCATTAGGCACCGACTTTGACCATCAATTTTGACATCGAAATGTTGTGAATTTTAATCACATGTCTTCATGAAAGTTGTAAATATTTCTCTCAGCTTTCTAGAACATATTGATTTGCACAATTTGGATACGTATTTTGAGAGATACGGTCCAAATACTGAGGCCTGGTCAGACTGGGCCGAGACTGTAGATGGGTTCACTTCAGGCCCAATTTTGGTCCACTAAGAGCCCGAATTTGATGATGCTTGTGAAATACAATCTTGTAGACAATTGAATCAGTTTTCCAAAACATTAATAATTGCACCATTCTGATCTATAAATAGAGAGTTATGCCCATTTTACCGAACCTGTAACAAAAGCAAAATTAAGAGGAAGTTAATTCCAAAGATGCAAAGACTACAAATATGCTTAAGTTGAGGAATTTAATGACACTATTAATGCAATATGAATGAACTAAACTCTTAGTAAACATGCATATTTAAGTGTTCATCACACCCCCCAACTAGCTTATTGCTAGTCCCTAGCAATTAAAGCGTTATTATTTAGAAGTGATTTATAGAATTTTACATCCAAGGTGGTCATTATTGCACTCTCCTTGATTTTATCCAAATAAACAAACTCTCATCTGATTTTTTTTTTAAATGACTCATGTACCCTTCAGTCAAGATATCCACAAACCTTCTTTTGTGCTCAGTTGACACATGACTATGGGGCTTATTAGAAATAAGCCATATCGGTTCTAGTATTTGTTAAGGCTAACAACCTTAAGGTAGGGGATATTCATTCATTTTATACATTTTTTTTCTTTTTTTTTTCTTTTTTTTTTGAAAGAATGCATCTTTAACCCATGTAGCGAGCCTTAGGCTAATGGCTCCCAGACCAGTTGGCCTTAAGGCATTAGGTGTTAAGACACCCCTACGAGCTTAACGACTCGGGTTGCCGATGCTTTATTTTTGCTTAGAAACTTGTGGATAGTGCAATGTTCAATCTCATTAAGCTTTCTCCTTAATCCATGTAGCGAGCTTTGGCCAATAGCTCCCAAACCAGTTGGTCTTAGGGTATTAGGTGTTGAGGCACCCCTCGGGCTTAATTGTTCGAATTAAGGAGGCTACGAGACCAAACTTATCCACAATTGCTTTCTCTTTTTTTTTTTCTTTTTTTTCACTTTTTTTTTCTTTTTTTTTTTTTAAACTTTCCCTTTCCTTTGTGTTGTTATCCTAAACAAAACAAAAGAACTCAAATATTACAACATTTCATTTCGCCACTCACAATCATGCATCAAGGTATGTGTGTGTGTGAAGAAAGATTCATAGATACTTGCTTAATGAGCACATGAGCACACAATTTATTAAATGATAAGGTTGTGAGAGTTCATAGATTTGAATGATTCAAAGTGAAATGAATAAGACGTCCTTGTTATAAAATTCAAAAATCAAGTCTAAATAATATCAAGTTAGCTAAAATGAGTTCATAAGATCAAAATAAAATGACAAATTGGTTAGAATGGGTTTCTAGAGTTCAAACTGGCCCTCCATACTCTGCCATTCCTGACCCAGAATGCGTCTCAAGAGGATTTGAACTCCTTACACCGCACTCTGAATCTAATTACTAACTCGCTTTTTTTTTTCCAAGAAAAAAGAAAATTCAAGACACACTTATGTCTACTATCCTTCCCCCCAAACCAAATGAAACATTGTCCTCAATGTTTAAGTGTAGAGAGATAAAGTATAGGGGACATTACCTGAAGCTTCTGTTATTCAAGAGAGATGACCTGAAAGACTCATAAATAACATGCTAAAAATAAAATTAAAGACAAGAAATTTAAAAATTGATGGCACACATGCATATGTATAGGTAGTTGTGACTGTGGCTCACATCTTCCTCTGGTTTTACGTCCAGAAATGGCTTAAACACCTTCTATGAGTTGGGGATATGCTTCCCATCTAGTTTTCTTATAAACTGGCAAACAGGGTCGTTTTGAGTCAGATTCCCAAGACTATGAAGAAAATGAGAGAGAAGAAAAGAAAATGGATGCAAGGTGAGCAACAGTTTTTAGGAAACTGAAAAACGACTTTAAAAGTCACGGAGTACCGTATCTGCCACTTGACCGGAAAACAAAATAAAAACACACAAATAAAATAAACACACACAAAATAAAATAAAAACAAACTAGAAATGATAGCAAAAATCAAAAATAAAAATAAAAATGAAAATATGGCATAGATGGATAAAATTTGATCAATCATTATAAAGAAATGCAGAAAGAGGGATCTCTTCGAAAGTGATTTACCACGGTCAAAAATATGCCATTGAGGTGGTACCTTTCTTTTTCCTTTATTTGTGAGAATGAAAGAGATTACCACTATCTGAGTTTGTTTGTCCTTAAAGCATGCATTATTGAGTGTGGATGTTTGTTCCTCCCTTTTTCGAACCATGGCTCCCAACTCTTAATCTCCTTCACCTGTACAAAATCAAGCAATGAAAATTCTTTAAAAGCAATGGGCACTAGTTGCATACTTGGTTCAAAAGAACTAGGTAACCCAATTTCTGAAGGACTTGAAAAATTTTCATTTTGGATATAGTCTTCCACGTTAATCTTATTAGCTTCCTCATTTTCATCATACTCGAAAAATTCATTAATATCAAAATTTTGGTTAAATTCCTTTGCATGATGCATAAGTGAGGATTCGGTATTTTCTCTGTTAGGTGTAAGTTGATTAACCTCTTCCTTACCCTTTAGGATTGATTCATCATCTTTCTCATAAGGTTTAGGAATATGTTCTTGATCAACCTTACCATCATGAAGAGCACTTACCGAATCTTCGAGAAGAGCACTTACCGAATCTTCATCTAGATGTTAGCCATTTGCATTACTCACATGTGGATTGATGAGGTTTGGCTCGAGTTGAGATGGAAACACACCTTTCTCATGAGTACTAAATGCAAATGCAAGTTTTTCCAGAGCATCATTCAAGTTTGCCATAGTTTGAGCAACTTGACTATTAAAAGCCTCTTGCTTTGCAATGAATGAATTCCATGTTTCTTCAAGATCCTTATAAGATGCATGATCATGAGTTTTTTGAAATTTTGACATGATTGAAAGGAAGGTTGGTAAGATTGTGCATTATTATCATTCCTCCAATCAAAATTCAAGTGATTTTTCCATCCAAAATTTTGTGAGTAAGGATTAGGATTTGACCTTTGGAAAGTGTTTAAAACGTTGGTTTGCTCATGGAGACTTTTCCTAAAGGTAGGCACAATTGGGCAATCATCCGTAGGATGATAACTAGAATTACAAGTTTGACAGATAGTTTCTTGCATAGACCACATTTCTAAGTCCTCGACTTTCCTAGCTAAGGATGTAAATTTAGCATGAAGATCATGATTTTCCCTAAAGTTATAAATGCCTCTACTAGATGTTCTTGGTACCTCATAGGTGCCAACATTGTTCCAATTTTGGGCATGTTTTGCTAGCAAGTCTAGGTAATCCATGGCTTCATCAGGGTCTTTGTTTTCAAATTGTCCATTACACATTAAATCTACCATGTGCCTAGCTTGATGTGTAAGACCTTTATAGAAAATTAAAATTAGTCTCCATGTTTCCAAACCATGGTGAGGACAAGTATTAAGCAAATCTTTATACCTATCCCAACATTGATAAAAGGTCTCTCCTTGTTTTTGAGTGAAATTGATGATTTGCCTTTTGAGAGAATTTGTTCTATAGGGAGGAAAGAATTTTTTCAAAAATTGTTGTTGCATTTCATCCCATGAACTAATGGATCCTGACCTAAGATTTTGTAGCCATGTTTTAGCTTTATCTTTTAAAGAAAAGGAAAAAAGCTTTAATCTAAAGATGTTTATGCTACAATTTAGGTCACTATAGTATTGCAAAATCTTAAATTCTTCAAAGCAAAAAATGGGTTTTCAACATCTAGGCCATGAAAGTGGGGTAAGAATTGAATGAAATCCGAATTCATGGGTGAAATATTTTGCCTCATGAGGGAAGACGAATGCATGCTTGTGCATGAAGTTTTATGTAATCCATTAAGTCCTTTGGTTGTGTATGAGGCATGTTTTCCAAAGAAGATGAGTGGCCTAAAAAACAATGTCTCACACCAACTAATGCATAAAGAGAAAGAAAAGCTGAGCCACATGCAAGAAAAATAAAAATAGAAATGGGGAGAGAAAAGAGAAACACATACAAGAAAAAATAAAAATAGAAAGGAGAAAAAGAGAATACTTCAATTTTGCACGCCAATTTTTACCTCCCCGGCAACACGGCATCCAAAAACTTGACACATCCGGAAAAAGGATATTCCCAAGTATAGGAGTGTCAAGTAATAAAACCCGGTGAGACCGGGGTCGATCCACAAGGAGGGAATTTAAGCGTTACAAATTATAAGATAAATAAATGTGATATGGATGATTCAAAGAGGTGACATGATAATATCAACAAGTATGTAAGATGGTAGGCGGTATTACCGACCATTCAAATATAAAACAAAAAAGCAAGAGGAGGTAAAACCATCCATGGAAATAGGTGGTATAACCAACCATAGTAAATTAAAGAACAAGTTCATAAGGTGGTAGAACCTACCATAGTAAATAAAATAAAAAGTTCATAAACAATAGAATAATTAAAATACAAGAGGAATTAACACAATAACAATGAAGGCTAAGGTTAGGGGATCCGCCCTTGATATTTCATATAAGGATAATTAACCCATTTTAGTTATATGAATTATATTTGTTTCATTACCAATATTTATACCACTTCTTGTAAATGGGTTCAAGCATCCAATGTGCCAATCATCATATGTCTACACAAAATCAAGGTTCCTAACTAGATTCGTGTCGGTAAGGAAGAACCATACATCATCTAGAAAGGATCCAAGCATTTGATGTGCCAAGTAGTGTCGACAATGGATCAAGACCTCCACTTTACGAGTGGTGTCAAGATTGATTAAGAAATTAAATATAAATCATATTGAATAAACATTATAAGATTAAGATTATTAAGCACATATTAAGGGTTAGAGAATCCTTATTCTCATATCAAGGGTTTCACACTTTCACCTTAGCAAAAGAGAAATTAGAAGAACATTATAATAGAAAGAAAAAGGAAATTCATTAATAACATAAACACACAAAACACAATACAAGATCCTAGCCAAAGCCAAAATGTTCCAGCCAAGGCCAAGATGCCCAATGGGTCACAAGGCACCTCTATTTATAGATACATCCAGGGGCAAACTTGTCAAATTACAAGGGCATAATTGTCAAATATTAGTTGTAAATATCTTTGACAATTGGGATCATTAGGCACCGACTTTGACCATCAATTTTGACATCGAAACATTGTGAATTTTAATCACATGTCTGCATGAAAGTTGTAGATATTTCTCTCAGCTTTCTAGAACATATTGATTTGCACAATTTGGATACGTATTTTGAGAGATACGGTCCAAATACTGAGGCCTGGTCAGACTGGGCCGAGACTGTAGATGGGTTCACTTCAAGCCAAATTTTGGTCCACTAAAAGCCCGAATTTGATTATGCATGTGAAATGCAATCTTGTAGACAATTGAATCAGCTTTCCAAAACATTAAGAATTGCACCATTCTGATCTATAAATAGAGAGTTATGCCAATTTTACCGAACCTGTAACAAAACCAAAATTAAGAGAAATTAATTCCAAAGATGCAAATGCTACAAATATGCTTAAGTTGAGGAATTTAATGACACCATTAATGCAATATGATGAACTAAACTCTTATTAAACATGCATATTTAAGTGTTCATCACAGGTGGCCGACCGAGGTGTGAGGCGAGATGTGAGTACAGCGGTGGGAGCGACTAGTAAAGGCGACCTAATGAAAACAGATCCGTGTATCATGATGTCTGGACAAAGGAGTTGAGTGACTACAAACAGCATGACCAGGTCGTGCAGTAAATGAGAGCTTAATATTATTATGGGATTTTGCATGACTTAGTCGTGCTATATGCACAACCCAGTCGTGCAAGAAAATGAGATATGGGATTTTGCACAAATAGGTCGTGCAATCGACATGACTCAGTTGTGCAGTAACTGAGAACCTGATAAAAATATCACAATTTTTTGCATGACCCAGTCATGCAAGGATGTGAAAAGCAAAGGGCTGATTTGTTATATTGTTAATTTTTCAAGTATTATGGGTGTTTTGGTCTTTTTACTTTAAAAAAGGGGGTAAAAATGATCAAATTTAAAAAAGGGGTCACAAAATAAAGTGCAACTGATAGGGGGTCATTTGTTGAAAATTTGCCAGATACAGACCATGAAACTGCTCTAATTGAAATGTCATTGAATTATAAAGGCCGTGGGGCCATTAGAGGTGAATAAGAGAAATAAATAAATGGGAAATTTTTCAGATCTGGCCCCCATTTACTTTTATACTTATAGCCTCCAAGGTGCGAAATTTTCATATTGCCCTTACCTCTCCTCACGATCTCTCTTTAACCTTCCGTCTCTCTGCATCTCTACCCACTCTCTTTATTACAAACTGGAACAAACCAAAAACAAAATCTGAAAAACATAACCTCTGGGGCCCGCGTCTTCCAACCATAACAAACCAAAACCAAAAACCAAAAATCAACACTGGAACCAAGACAGAATTGATTTCATCTGTCTCCAAAAGGCCTTTTAATTTTAATTGATTTTGGTTGTGCTTGTGTCTTCCACCCACAATAAACCAAAACCAAAAACCAAAAGCGAAAATTGGAACCAACTTGATAGAATTGATTTCATCTCTCCCTCTAAGAACTTCCTTCCTCATCTGCGCTTCTTTAATGCCATCTAATTTTAATTGCAATTTTTATTGATTTTGGTTGTGCTTGCATCTTCCTCCCACAACAAAACCAAAACTAAAAACCATAAACCAAAACTGAAATCAAAACTGATTTTGGTTGTGCTTGCATTCGTTGTGTTTGACAATTCAACGAATATTGTTGAACTATCGAATGTTCGTCGAATTGTCAAATTTGGGTATGTTATCATCAAATAACATCGTCGAATTATGTCAAACCATTGCCGATTCTAAGTATACAATTGTTGAACAACATTCTCGAATTATAATTTAGGATCGTCTAGTTGTCGAATGGATAGTGTGGTTATTATTTTACGAAAGACTATTTGGAGGTTGTTTTATGAAAACTTTTTTTTTTTTTTAACGGCTATTGAAAAGACCCCCTCAAATCTGAACTATCCCTAAATTAATTAAGAAATGAGAAGAGCAATTGTGAGAGAGAGAGAGAGAGAGAGAGAGAGAGAGAGAGAGACGAGTAATTCTAGTTGTATAAGGTACAAAGTAAAATAATACACCTGTCTTTATGGAGTAACAAATCGCCTAATGCTACTTAAGTTAACAAATCGAAATTTGCCAAACCTCAAGCCAACCAAAATCTGCCAATCCCTTAACCAATCAATGTGAACTAACCCATTAGCCAATCAAAATCAACAGTGGCAAGCCCAAGATTTTACTAAGGAAGGGGCATCTTTAATTATTTTTTAATATTTAAATTGCATCCTCTCAATTATACAAGAAAATAAAAAAAATGAAAAAGAATACACTTAAGCAAAATACAAAATATAAAATGCTATTATTCAATAATTTATTGAATATATATACTTTTATAACTATTCTCGACTAGTTTTAATATTTTAAAAATATTGTGTCATTGCCTCATTTTCAATGTTATCAAAAATATGTTCTTAATGTATGTAAGCAATCTATCATTCACTAAAAATTATATATAATATATACCTTGACTAAAAATTAGAAAAAGAGTTAATTATTATCCTTTATTAGAAATAACTTGAATTCGTATTCTTTTAGTAACAACATATTAACAATTTACAAATTATAAATGAAAATGTAATGAGAAAGATATAATTTAATTCAAACTAAATAAATAAGAATAAAAAATTTTAAAATTGATTTTAAAATAAAATTATAAAAAATAACTCCAAAATAAGACAAATTTATATGATTGCAAATTATGTTATTTGGATGCAAAAAAAAAAAACGTATGTAGTAGGGCCAAATGGGATAGGTAGGATATGGTTAGACAAAAAGAGAAACAAAATTTAAAGTTAGGCTTCAAAAGAGGGTAAAAAAATAATATATTTAAGCTAGGGGAGTAAGAGAAATTTTTAAGTTTTAGGAGGGGCTCGGGCCCAAGTTTGTACCCAGGTTCACTTATGAAAATCAAATTTGTGTCTAACAACATCTCACTTGTGGTGGAAATCCATCACTTATGAAAATCAAGTTTAGAATATTAAATATCAAATTCAATTGAATACAAATTGTGAACAAGGCTTTCATCTTGTTAGAGCGATTGTGACTACGACACTGTGTCAAAACCTTTTGAACACTTAAGGGAATGTAAATTAGCCATAAAGACTAATTAAGAGAAAATGGGAAGTCGTCACTTAATCTTGCATTGGGAACCAAATTGGATAGGGGTAATCTGATCCCTTTCTTCAAGACCTAAACTACCATTTTCCTTTCAGAGATGGGTTCAAGAAGTTAGGTATGAGCTTTCGCCCCGTCCTAGGTATAAATTCGGCCTCCACTAGGTTATACCAAATTAGAATGTTTTATGTTATTTTTATGGTCCACTTAATATTGATTCATTTTATTCATGCATATTTGTCCATTTTCATCTTATTAGCCATGTGAAGTGAACAATACAATAACAAAAAATAAACCATCCATAAAAAGAGGGAGGGGAACCAAGTTACATTTCTATTCAAACATGGTGGAAGGAAGAAGTATATATCCAAAATTCATGAGTGTGTTTGAACAATTTGGCGAATAAAAGCATGAAATTGATAAACGTAATAAACACTAAGAAAGCATCATAGGGTCAAAGCATACATAAAACCACAACAAGATCATAAGATGATTATGAATCATGCAAAAAAAAAGGAAAAAAAGAGAACATAGAAAAGAGCATGTTGGTTCATTCATGATCATAAGCATAAACAAAGTGAAAAGAAGAAGAATTGGAGTTTGAGTCGTGCAAAGTTAAACATAAGTGAAAGAAAATAGCAAACATCATTTTCAAAAGGAATGAGGAAACAAAAAAGGCATACTTCCGAAATCATCATGGGAGAAAATGGAACAACAAAACAAACAAGTGGAAGAGAAAAAAATGATTTAAAGCAAAGAAAGGAAACATGACAACAATTTCTAGATAATAGCCGATCAAATAAGTAGGAGAACTGATCGACGGAGCTCTCGCTGTCCAAAATTCAATCGGTTGTTCATGAACAACCAATTGGCAGCCCATGAACAATCGATCGATATTCTATGAACGCAGAAGTTTTCTAGTATTTCAACAAAAATGCAACAAAAACATAATCATAATACCAAACCAAAAGCAAACAACAAAGTAAATAAATAAAAGAAGCATATTCAAAACATAAGAAATAAAAGAAAATAAGAAATAGGCATAATAAGCTTGATATGGCAATCATTGGAAATGAACTTATGGAAAAGGTAAACTCCCTCAACTTGGATGATTATCCATTATTTGGATAGCATCCAAGTATGCCATGTACCTTTGGACAATGACTTATGGATTAAGTAATGTCCATTAATTAGAGCCTTAAAGAAGAGGGAATATCACTTATGGATTAAGTGATATTCCACTCAACATGCCAAAAAAAGGAAAAGAAAGGTAGAAGGAAAGGAAAAAGAGTGAAATAAAACAAAGTAAATACAAGAGGACACTAAAGATAGGAAAATATGCAAAATTAATCAAGGAAATCATATAAGCATTCATACTCAAATCCCAAAAGAAAGAAAAGGCGTAGAAAGAGAGGAAATATAAAGCAACATAACTAAAGGGACATGAAGAGAGAAAGGAAAGTCACACATAAGAAGGAAGTAATGATCCTAATTATGTTCCTAAACAAACATAAACCTAAGCTTGTTTCTAAACATAAAAGAACATCATGCATAATCTAAACAAGAAAGAGAAAAAGAAGAGGAAAACATAAAAAATATAATAAAATCCTAACATGTTATAATCCTAACATGATTCTGAAAAAAAAAACAAGAGGAGAATTTACCTTAATGCGCGCGCATCAAAAAGCTAGTAAAAGAACAAAGACATCAAAACATTCAAAGAAGGGAAGAAAAGAAGATAGAAAGATTTTCCTCAGGACGTACCTTTCCAAGGTTTTGAGCAAAGAGAAACGCCCTCAAAATGTTTGACTAAATACTCTCCAAAGTATTTCTCACTTTAGAAAGCTTTACTAAATCTCTCTAAATCCCTTCTCTAGCTGTTTTAGAGTGATTTTGAATGTGTCTTGAGAGAGTTCCCATGAGTTTTGTTGATGCCTTCGGAAAGGAATAGGGTGGGTTTATATAGAGAGTCATTGGGATGGTGAAAGGATGTTTAAGCAATGTGGGATTTGGGTGAAATAAGTTTCTGGGGCATGAAGGATAGTCGATTGGCTGTGGGGAACAACTAATCGGTTTTGGGTATCTACGGAGGACAACTGATCAACTATAGGACAACTAATTGGCCGTGGTGGCTATCAATAGCCAAAAACCTATGAAACCCTAATGTTATCAACAATGAGTCAACTGCACTATTCTAACCATAACTTTTGGTACACAAATCTAATTCTTAAAATGTAATATTGCACATATACTAGACTTCCATAGATTTGCAACGGTATATGGCTTGTTTTCCGGTTCATTGTAGATATTTTTCTAAAATTATGACAATTTGGTTGTTTGGTAAACGTACAAAATGACCGATTTTGCTTCAAGCTTCATATGTGCTACTTCTATGCATTTTCACTCTTCTTTCACTTGAGGGTTCATTTGGATATTTTTCTTTGTTCAATGTCATTGGTTATCATCATCGGGCTTGCAAAAACCATAAGCAAAAATTGAGTGCTTACACAAATTATAAAAGACATAATTCAATCTATCATATGTAATATATCCATATTTGATTAAAGTTCACTTTGTGTAGCATCAATTGTTAAAGGTGGCAAATTTAGTTTTAATGAATGCCCAAAGAATGATCTAGTAAGGGAACAGATGGGGAACATTCCTTATTCTTATGTAGTTGGAAGCTTAATGTATTCCCAAGTCTATACAAGACTTGATATTGCATATGTAGTACTAGGAATGTTAGGCACATACCAAAGTAATCCTAGAGTAAAACATTAATAGAAAGTTGCAAAGAATTGCAAAGAAACACTACAAGAAAAATGCTAATATTTGGCGGTTTTTGGCCACCAAGTAAGTACAGATTTCGTGGTCTTGAAAGCGCTACCAATGGCACCGTCAAATATAGTCAAGTTGGTGATCGGTCAACCTGCCAAATATGCACCTAACTATACTTGATGATTTTTAGCGCAAAGTATAAATAGTTTTAAAAATTAATATATATATATATATATATCTATATATCATATATATATTATATATATATATTTGACAGTTTTCAGCCGCCAGGTATTTAATATATACATATATATATATATGTATATAATACTTGGCTGATTACTAACTGCCAAGTATATATAATAGGCATTTTAAAAAATTTCAGAAATCCATAATCTGTATCATTTGTCACAGTAAACAAATGTTTTATAAAACAAGCATCAATCCTCAAATCAATCACACTTTATCATATATCAAAAA
>SNVD02001018.1:0-13893 GCA_013180625.2 Boswellia sacra | reverse complement strand
TACGACGATGAAGACGACGCGCACGCAGCGCCCATGAGGCCCAAGCTTTTGATGGGCGCCTTTTACGGCGGCCGCGCGCATCGCAACTTGCAGATCGCAACGCCTCTCGCGCGCTATCATTACGCTCGCTCGCCAACTTTGAGTGGCTCCGGAGAGCGTTGCGTAATGGAACAGATTGATGTCGGCCGGCGACGAGATTGCGCCCGCCGGCCCGCCGAGAGCACAGACTTGGAGGTGGGGGAAGGCGAGGGGGCAGCGAGCGGCTTCAATGCGGCGGCGGAGAAAAAGTTGCGCGCCTTTGGGGCGCCGACCAAATTGCGCGTCGAGAGCGCCGACACAACAATGGAGACAAAGCCGCGGCTCGCTGATGATCGCGCCCGCCGTCCGCCGGATACAATGGGCGCGCGTGTCCGTGCTGCACGCCCAGGGCGCGCACATAGGGGCGCGCACTCGAAGGCTCAAGAGAGCGAGCAGGCGAGAGCGCCTAGCGCCCGGCGCCGGCCGGCCGACAGCGGCACGCGCCACGGCCGCCAGCATATTCGCGCTCGGCAAACAATAAGTTTCGTGCACAACTCCCCGACGGCGCGCTCATTGTCTCCGACTTGTGTGCGCTGTTGCCTTCGCCTTCGCCTCCGGTCGGCTGTGATTTTGATTACGGCCACACAACAATAAAAACAACAATTATGATGCCCTCAAGTGTCCATTTGAAGTGGCTTTAGCTATGGCGCACGTGCGTCGCTCGGCCGCCCGCACGGCAAATGCTCACGACAGAGGCGCACGCATCAATTCAAACGAGTTATGCGCTCGTAGGTGAGCGGCGCCCTAATGAGCGCGCTCTGGGGTTACCTAAGACTCGCGGGGCGCCCATTGTCGTCGGTGTCATCGTTGCTTGCGCGTCTCAACAGGTAAGCGGGCGACAAACGAGCGCGGCCACTCGAGCGCGCGACTCTGAATATTCACTCGAGTGGGTGGAACGAATGCTTTCATGCTGACAGTGCGCGCCGGCGGCTAACTAGACAGAATGGCCGCTCGGCGCGGCTTCTACGCGCGTGTGGAAATTATTTTGACTGGCCAATGGAGCGCACCAGCGCGCGCCCATATCGCACACACGCACATGAGCGGCCGCGCGCACACACGCGCACAACACAGAAGACCGCAAGCGAAAAGTTGGAGCGCGAGTCTCAAAAGTCTCTTCGCTTTCGAGACTCGCGCTCACTGGCGGCCAGTGGGAATGTTGCGCGAGCTCAAAGTCGAGTGGGCCGCCGCTTTGTTGTCGTTAATCGATCGCCAGCCTGGCCGCGCGCTTGTCCTCGCGGTCGCCACGCAATAAAAGTGCGGCCGCGCGCGCGATCAAAAGGCCGCAAATTTAGTTATCACAACGGTGGCGGTGCCGGCCGTCGAGATGAGGAGCAAATCAATAACTCACCAGCGCGTCGGCGCGGGAACAATGAGAAGTTGGGCGCGGGCCAGTGGCGACGGCGCGCGAGCGAGAAAAAGAATCCGCACGGCCCGCGCGACGATCTAATTTGATTACCCAAGGCGCGCGCTTTATGTCCTGCGGTCGGCCTTGGGCTCACTTTCCATCGTTCACGTGCGCGCTCACGTCGCCGCTCACGTCCGCGCTCACATGCGCCCGCCTGTCCGCCTGCCCGCGTCTCGGGCGTAATTGATGATTCAATCCAACAATTGTCTCCTTGGCCTCGCCCTGGCCGCCTAATGGCTTGGCCCAGCGCTCGCCGCTCTCATCGCGACCTGCCGATTGCGCGCCGCCGCGATCAATTATGTCGACCAGTGGGCGCCGCACGAACTTGTTCGCGGCGGCGACACGCCGAAGATGCGCAGACGTGGCGATGATTATGATGCATCGAGTCGGCGGCGGCGTCTGTTTGTTTGTTTGTTTGGTTTCGGACGGGCGCCCATTCCGCTCGCTCGATCGCATCCCCACTCGAATGTCTCGCTAGTGAGCGCGCGCCCGTCCAGTCAACTCAACTCGAGCCGAGTCGAGTCGAGTCGATCGATCGATTAGAAGCGAGCGGCAAAAAATATTCGCCCGCGCGCTCGATTGATCAGCGCCGCCGAGGCGACGACGTCATCGCGGCGCCGCCGACGAGGTCATTGCTCGAGTTGCGGCCCAAGTGCAGGCAACGCGCCCGCAAACACCTCACACTCTTCCAGCACTGACTCGGCTCATCAGTGCGCGCCCGCACGAGCTCTGGTCTGGTGAGCGAGCGCCCACGACGAGTCGCGGTGACGATGAGGGCCCCAGTTGGTGGCGAATGGTAACAAACAAATTGAGAGCTCAGCGGGGGCCGAGATGCGTGGGCGTCTCAGCGGCGCCCGTTTCTTTTGCGACCCAAGTCGCCGGCCAGACTCAGCAATGCGGCCGAGTTGTGAGTGCCGACAGTGTTGTCGGCGTGGTGCTTGTGGCCCATGTCGCGCGCTCCTCTGGACACTCGCTCGCTCGGCCGAGGCGCCCAGCCGGGCCCGACAAAAACACGCCGCAAACGAGCGCCTTTGTCGGGGCCGCGCAGTGGCTCGCATATCGCGCACTACAGTGATTTATCGTCAATTAGATTTGAGATTGGCCGCGCCGGCCTTTGAAATCGAGCCGATCGGTTTCTTTCAATTGGGCGACACTTTTTGTGCGCACGCCGCCATTGTGCTCGCCACTCTCTCTCTCTCTCTCTGTCTGTCTGTGTGCTCGTGCGCGCCGCCCGGCTGGCGTTCACACGCCGCCGACTCTCGGCCACGACTGCCCTCAGCTCGGCCGCACCGACGCACCCGCGCACAGGTAAAGGCGCACGGCCCGCGCCTCATACTCGCACTCTTGTCGGCCGCTGGGCGCAATCAAAGCGCTCCCGACGTCCGCGACGCCGCCGACCAGCCCGGCGATCGTTTTAATTAACTGGACGCGCCTCAAAGGGGCCGCCGATCAAGCCTGGCGCTCGTGCAGCCTAATTGAGACGTTTAGTTGTCGCGCTGGCACTCAATAAATACGAGGCGAAGCTTTGAAGGCCCTCCCCACAATTGGCTCGCTTCGTCCACGTCCGCCGGCCCGCCCGCCCGCCTGCCCGCATCTCACCACTGAGCCGAGCGCTAATCCGCGCCGGCGCCGCCCGCTCGCTCGAGCTCAGCCGCCGTCGGGCGCATTGTTTTTCTCGCCAGACATATGTCAAAATAGTTCTTGCCGACTAATAGGCGGCGCCGGTGACACCGCAAACACCGCCACCGCGCCGATTTTATGCTCTACTAGACTCGGTGCGATATGCTCGATTATGATATCAAAGCCACACGCCGGCCACTGGAGCGGCGAGTCCTTTAATCAGCGGGCCCGCGACGGCGGCGAGTTCAAAGATAGCACAGAGCTGAGTTAAGTGAAGCGCACGTGGGCCGTGGCCAGGTAGCCGAGTGGCCAGGTAGGCTCGCACGAGCGCCGCTCGGCTTTGGCTGGCCCACTCATTCAGGCGTACTCGTGTAGAATCAACACGTGGTGATGTTCGCGGGCAGTTGATAATCCGCGCCCGTTGAATCTGCGGCCGGTCGCGCGGGCGGGCGGTCGGCCAGACTGGCGCCAGTCGAGAGCTCGCTGACACTAATCTGGGCCTCTTCAGCGGCCGCAAGGCTGACCCACAGTTGGCGCGAGCTGTCAGCACTCGAGCTGAGCCAGATTGATGACGACCGACTCGACCACCCTCGAGGACGAGACTGCAGCTCGCGATGCTCAGCTCCGAGCTGGCGAGCTGCAACTCGGCAAGCTCAACGGCGAGTCCAGAGGCGCCATGTGCCAATTGATTTGGCGCGAAGCCGGTGGCGAGCTCGAGCGTGACGCACACTGGCGCTCGTGGCGGCAGAGGCGCAGTCGTGGCGACGACCAGGGTCGTGGGCTCCTTTCAGTCCAGTTCAGCTCATTGAATCAGACGCAATTGCTCATTCTAGTTGAACGCTCTTGTGACTCTCGATGAGTTTGTGCGCGCGCCCGCTCACTTGGCTGCGAGTCGCGCGTATTTGTTCGTCTCCAGCGCCGCACTCCAGTCGACTCGACTCGAGCCGAGTCGACTTGAGTGGCCAATCAGTTTTTCATCGCGCCATCGCCGCCGCCGCCGCCGTCGTCGTCGTCGTCGTCGTCGTCGCCGTCTCGAAGTTCGCAGGCCTCCGACTGACACATGCAAATGATTCCGAAGTCACCGGGGCCGGCGCTCTGTGGGCGCGTCAATCAGCGCCCAGCTCAACTGTCACTGGGCGAGCACTTCCTGCGCACTCACTCGAAAGGTGCGCAGGGCAAACAAAAGCCGACAGGCCGACGCGTTGACGTGGACGAGACGTTTGAATGGCGCGCCATCGAGAGTGCGCGTCTCATCGACGACGACGACGGCGACGACCAAGACGAGCTGACGTGCGGCCATCTCATTTTGGCTCCCCGCTCGCGAACTCATTTGCGCTGACGGGCGCCGGAATTCGCCTGCTCCTAGCGGCTCCTCAATTGTGTGTCGCGGGCGCAAAGTCGACTCGTCAGTTGGCAAATAGTGATCGCCCGTCGACGTCTTCGAGTGGCGAAATCGACACTTTTGCTCGAGTGACAGAGGCTATCGGGAATTTTTGCGCGCTCGTCGGCGCTGCCAGAACTAAGTGGCCAAGCGGCGAATCAAAAATATGGCAGCTAATTGTGCGACCGAAATGGAGCGCGCGCTTCGCAACGAGTGCGCGCTCACTAACAAATTGACGCGCGGCGTTCGAGCGGACGCGCGCGGCAGTGAGTCTCTGTGAGTGCGGCCGATGACAAAGGCGCGCCCACTGCGGCGCTGGTTACGCATGCGCGCACGCCGTCAAATGCGCGCCGGCCTGCGCACTGGCGCCGACTTATAGTGCGCGCGGCGGTCATTCATTGCCAACGACTGGCGAGCACTGGCGAAGACTGGCGAGCACTGGCTCACTCTGTTGGCCAGTTGGCCTCTCGTCGGCGCAACCGCAAGCCCACAAGTCGGCCGCCCGCCTCGCTCGTCGTGTGCGTCTCTCCGCTCACCTGGATCGATCCGCTTGATTTCATTTCGATCGCGAGCGTCGAGTCGGCAACAGCGAGACACCCGCCCGATCAGCGCACGAGAGTTGTCGCCACGCCCGCGCGTGCACAAGTTAAGTCTATCACCTGCAGACTCTCGCGTCGTTGTCGCCCAGCAGCCCAGCGCCCACTGGGCGCCCGCAACACACAAAGCGTCGACGCGGAGCTCAAGCGGCAGAATCGAACAGCACTCAGTGTGTCCGCATCGTCAGCCAGCAACTAATCAAAGAAGAATTCGCGAGCTCAACGCGAGCACAAGTTGAGTAAAGCCGCCAAAATTGATCGCCACGCTTATTATGACCCTTACCCGGTGATGCCGCACAAAGGTGAGCATTATTACGCTGACGAGCACTCGACCTACAACTCGCTTTCTGGTAAATATAACTCCAAGTCGCGTGCGCGCCGCCAGCGTGTCGCCCACTTCGGGACTCGAGTCTATGGAGTGGGCGCGGCCCGCTCCTCTCCGACTCGAGCACACCCACGACACGAGCTCTCTAGGCTAACCTCACACTCGCACGCCCACGCCCACGCTCATCTCTCGACGCCTCACTCGACGCCTCACTCGACGCCACACTCAAGGCCACTCGGGCATCAACCAGCTCGGCGGCACCTACGTCAATGGGCGCCCGCTGCCCGACCACATCCGGCTGCGGATCGTCGAGCTGTCCAACGGCGGCGCGCGGCCCTGCGACATCTCGCGCATCCTGCAGGTGTCGAACGGGTGCGTGAGCAAGATCCTGGGCCGCTACTTCGAGACGGGCACGGTGAAGCCGCGCGCCATCGGCGGCAGTAAGCCACGCGTGGCCACCCCCGAAGTCGTCAAGAAGATCGCCATGTTCAAGCGCGAGTGTCCCTCGATCTTCGCCTGGGAGATCCGCGAGCGCCTCATGGCCGAGCAGGTCTGTGATAGCGAGGGCGTACCAAGTGTAAGTAGTCCCACCCATTCGGCGCCTTTGTTGCCCGCTCGCGTCTTCCAACTCTCGCGCCACTCTCGACGCCGACCTGATGATCGCGCCGGAAGCGGCGACCTCGCTCGCTGCTGGCCATATAGGCAGCATAGCAAAGTGGCTCTGTCTTAGTTTAGTCGGTCTCCTCGTGTCGGCCGGCTCGTCGCCCGCCTCTCGCCTCTCGACTCGAACCGCCCGCACGCCGGATATATTTACACAAACCTCGGCCCGCTCGCCACGCCCAGCGCGCCGCTCGAGTGTGGCCTATAACTTGGGCCGAGTCGCGGGCGCGACTTTGGCGCGCCAAAAACATGAATGGACTCTCGAGCACTGGAGCCCGGAAGTGTGTGGTCGACTGGGCGAGTGTTTTACATAATATTTGCGACATTTTTTGCCCCCGAGTGGTCATTTTTCAAAACGATACGCGCGCGCCCGTAATGATTTGCGAGCCGGTTGCGCAACTTTTGCTGGCCGTCGCGAGTTGCGCAGCCGAGAGTCAGCGGCGAGCGCAGCCGCTGGCCCGCTGTCTGGACGTCGACTCGCGGGCTCGCTTATCTGGCGCAAAAATTCGCGCTTGGCTGCCTTTTTAGTTCATTTGAATTTTCGATTGCGCGCTGGCCAGCGCCGACAACAGCCGGCCACCGGCGAGCGAGCGAGCGGCCGAGCTCGTGGTAGTCGTCGTAGTCGTCGTGGTCGTCGTCAATCAAACGGCCGGATTCTTATCACTCCGGCCGCCCATTCGCTGGCCACGAGCGTCGGCGCCACCACCAGCACCACGCGCACGTCGACGGCGCCCGATGAAGTTGTCGGATGCGAGCGACGCCGACCGGCGAGTCGCACGCAAATTGCGCACAAATCGTCGCATCGAATGGCTGGCACTCTTTGCATAGTCCGAAGCTCATGTTGACTATAAACAAGATTAGACACGCGCACGCGCTCGCATCTATTCAAACGGACGAGCGGCCGGGCGGCCGGGCAAGCGCGCGACTTTGACGCCAATTTGCAGTTCGTTGCGCCGGAAAGATAAGCAAACACACGGGCGCGAGGTGACGACAGTGGCAGTCGAGAGTCGCGCGCATTAGTTTCGGCTACAGAGGCGCCGCTGGCCAGTTGTCGGCGGCGCTGATTGAGTCGGTTTGTTATTCACGACTCACATAGAACCAAAGCGGCGGCGGCCCCGCAAAGATGCGCGACAACGATAACAAACGAGCCGTCGGCGAGCTGACTTTTGTGCGCCGTTGGCACTCATTTGATTGAGCCGACCAAAGCTCGGCCCCACTGCGCTCGTAAATCGACCAGACTCACCGGCGGCGACGACGACGACGACGACGCCGGCGACGCTCTTGCGGTCGAACAATTGATTCCCAGTCGCCGACGTGCATTTGTGAACGCACAGAGCCGACGGGTGACAAGAGGCGCACACAGTTGACTCTCGGCCGCGAGTGCGCACCTTTCGAGTTGGCCACTGTTGTCGTCGCCATCGCCACCGCCGCCGCCGACTGGACATCATAATGATCGGCCGGCGGCTCACTCAAAGCAGCGCGCGAGTCGTGTTCCTGTTGACACCTAACATAAAACTTGATTCATGCGCGCGCGCTCTATTCATAGCGCTCGATTGAGACGTGGTCGGCGCGGACACGACGCGCGGCCATTGTGTCGCTTAGCAGTCGCCTCGACTCGACTCGTCGCCAGGCGGGTGCGCGCGTGCTCACAAATTGCTCGCCCATTCCATTAGTCATTGACACCCAAAGCGGCGCCACTCTCGACTGGAATTTGTAGCCGCGCACATAATCAATCATTTGGCACGCGATGCCGCCGCCTTGTCGCGCGCTCGCCTAGCGCGTCAGCTCTCTCAGCTCTCTCAGATCTCTCGCACGCACAACTTCCGCCCGCACACGCCAACTGACCGCAAGTCTCGTGCTCGTCGGCCTCCAACACCCGAACTCTCCACAGGTCTCGTCGATCAATCGCGTGCTCAGACATCTGGCGGCCCAGAAGGACTCGTTGCCCGCGTCGTGCGCCAGCCAGACGGCCAGCCAGACGAGCCAGAGCCGCGGCTCGCCCGCGCCTCTGAGCGCCAACCTGGGCCCAGTTGGTGGGCCTCCCAGTGGCGCCAGCGTCGCCAACGCCAACAGTCTGGGCGCCGCCAACACCAGCGGCGCCAACTCGTCGTCTTCGGCGGGCGGCGCCTCCGGAGTTGCCAAGTCCTCGAGCTCTGGCGCCGCCGGCTCGGTGAGCGCCGCCTCTGCCACGCCCATGGGTGCGGGCAGCACGGCCGCCGTCTCGCTGGCCGCGGCCGTTGCTCAGAGCGAGCACAGCGCCGTCTACGACACGCTCCGCATGCTCAACGGCCACCACCACCACACGCACCAGGCGCACGCCCACGCGCACGCCCACCACCACCACCCGCACCCGCACCACCACGCCCAGCCGGGCTGGCCCGGCAAGCCGTCCTGGTACGCGCACCAGGCGGCCAGCGCGAGCGCCGCCGTGGCCGCCCACCACTACCAGGCGGCGGCCGTGGCGGCGGCGCACCACCACGCGGCCGCGGCCGCCTTCCGATGGTCGCCTCGTCGAGCGACACTCGGCGGCCGCGCACCCGCACGCGAGCCAGCACCAGCACCACGCGGGCCAGCACCACGCCCACGCCCATGCGCACGCGCACGCCCACCACCAGGCTCACCAGGCGAGCTCTATGTTCGGCCACCACCACCACCATCACCACCACCAACACCAACACCAAGCGCACAACCACCACCTCAGCCAAAATCACCACCTCGGCCAGCAGCACTCGAGTGGCGGCCACCACCAGCAGCAACAGCAACAGCAACAGCAACCACAGCAACAGCAACAACAACAACAACACCAACAGCAGCAACAGCAACAGAGCGCCACCAATGTGTACGCGAGCCACGCGGCGCTGGACCCCAACGGACTTCCGGCGGTGGTGAGCCAGCGGCCGCAGTCGAGTGAGAGCGCCCACAGTGGCGCCGCCGCCGCCGCCGTGGCCGCAGCCGCCCAGACGAGCGCCTAGAGCACGCGCGGCAGCGCTGCAAGCGGCAGTGGCGCGCGCGGACCCGCAGCCGCAGCAGCCGCCCAAGCGCACCACTCGCAGCAACAGCAGCCCGTGAGTGCTGCCAACTACGCCGCCTCGACGGCAGAAGCCATGCACTATCACCAGGCGGCGAGCAACCAGCAGCAGCAACAGCAGAGTGTCTACGGGCAACAGCAGAGCTCCTCGGCGGCCGCCCTCAACTCGTCGCCACCCTCAGGCCAACTTCCAGAACAGCAGCAGCACCAGTCGTCGGGCGCCAGCACCAAGACGAACGATGCAAATGGCACCACAAACGGCGTCTATCAGCAACAGCAGCAGCAGCAGCAGCAGCAGCAACAACAAACGAGCGCCGCCGGCGCCTACCAGCAGCAGCAGGTCTCCTCCACCTCGTCCAGTCCAATCAGCCAGAAGCGCACGAGCTCGGTGGAGGCGCAGATTGAATTAGCAGCTCTTTCAGCCTACGGCGCCCGCGAGCGCGACTCGGCCAACTACCACTACAACCAAGTGAAGCGACCCGCCTTCGCGCCCGAGTCGGCCGCCTACCCGCAGACGCGCAACCCTCTGGTCGGGCCCACCAGCCAAATGGCCGATCACTTCGGCCACCAGCAGCTCGCGAGCTCCGACCAGCCACAGCAGCAGCCACTCGGCGGCCAGACTCAGTCGCAGCCGCTGGGTGCCGCCCACGCAAGCACACACCTGTCCAGCGCCACTGCCGGCCAGCAGCAGCAGCAGGCGCACCAGCAGCACCAGCACCAGCAACAGTTCCACGCGAATCCGCTGCAGCACCAGGCGGCCGCCGACCAGCAGCAGCAGCAGCAGCCTTTCGTCGCCATGAGCGGCCAGCTCGACCCCATGAATGCGATGGCCGCGATGAACGATGATAAAGGTAATTATTATCGCCACTTTTACTTGGGTTCCAATCATCCGGTCAGTCTCATTCAGCATCTGGGCTTTTGAGCGTTCGAGCGGCCGAGCGCAAGCGGCGACAGGACGACACTTTTGGCTTGTAAATTGCGTCGGAAGAGAGAAACTCGACGCGCCAACAAATTCACTCTCATACACACCGACACACATACACCCACACTTATAAACACTTAGACACACACATACACATACACATACACACACACACACACTCATTGACCCACAAAATTTGTGCGTATGAATAAACGCGTCTCGTGCCCTTGAACCAAAGGTAATCACCACCCCAGAGACTTAGTTCGATCGTCCCAGTTATTCAGCCGCTCGTTGGCCGCTACTCATCTCTTTTCCACTTTCTCGCCAAACTCATCTGTCGTCTGAATCCTTGCCTCCATCTGGCTCCTCGCCGCCGACACGCTCGCCCTTTGCTTCTCTGACCTCTCGCGCGCTTCTCTGGCACGCAAAACTTGGCACTAACACAAACCAGTCAACTTCATGATCGCAGGTGTCTACGGAACTGGCTACCACTCATACGAACCAGAAAACAACTATCACATGCATACAGAGCTCACGCCACAAGAGACTTCTGTTCAGATGCAACCGCTACCTCTGAGGGATGTCTATGAGAATGATCTACGTATGAGTTCCGATCCAAGGCCGGCTTCAACGGGTGAACCCGCAGAAAAGTCACAAGAGCAACATAACGACGACGCAGCGAAACTCGACGAAGATTGTTCTCTCAATGAGGGGGATTGGCCTCCGGGGAGTGCGACAAGCGACCTCGATGGCCACTCTATGAGCATGGACCTTGAAGGTTCACAGTCGAGTGACTCACCGCCCAGAACCGAGGGCCTCAAGGATACCGCTGCCGAGGCGTCCAGAGCTCTCACGGACTCGCAGGTTGACAACGAGGCGGTCAAGAGGGACAAATCACAAAGGAATCGCACTTCATTTTCACAAACTCAGATTGAAACTCTCGAGAGGGAGTTTGAACAAACTCACTACCCCGATGGTAGTGCACGTAGGAAACTGGCCAGGAAAATCGGACTTCCTGAAACGAGGATTCAAGTTTGGTTCTCAAACCGGCGAGCTAAATTCAGACGCGAAGATAAACTCAGACTCAAATCTAGTCACAATCCAACAGAACTTCTCTCAAGTGTACCAAAGCTCAATAGAGACATAAACATTTAATGGATTGGCTTCCGCACTGGAACGACACTACGACAAGCAAGGAATTCCTCGAATTTTCGTAAATCTTCTTCGTTAGATTTTGCGCATGTCGAGCTGACAATGGGTGCTGAGCTCGCAATCTTTTCAGGTTCAACATCAACTCTTTTCTTTAAGGCATTAATTATCTTCTGATTCGTGGCAAGAGTCTTGTAGATAATATCCAATGAGCTGATGCGTCTCTCTTTGTTGCCCTTTCTACGCACAAAGTCTTCCCAGGCTACGTCAACCAAGTTGTTCAACTCTTCGAGCTTCTTCTCGATCGTCTTCAGTTTCAATTTGACATTGCTTACTTTCTTTAACGTCACTGGATCAATCGATTTCTTCTTAACGTCACAATTTCTACGAGACTTGATGTGCTCTATCAAATAATAGGTCTCTAGTACTTCCAAGTCGAGAGCGTCTATGTCCTTACGGACGGCTGCCAGTGCTTCCGCGTGAGCTTCGTGAAGATCAAGAGCTTCATCGAGATGATCTCTCAAGTTGTTTAGGTCATCTAATAGCGTCATATAAGATGCATTGAACTCAAGTTGTTGTCTTGCCTCTTTTATCTTCGCGCTTATATTGATATCTATCAAGACTGACTCCGGTTTAGATTGCTGAGCCGATTGTGTCTGTCTCTCGATTTGTATTTGAGCTAGAGGTTTGGGCGCAGGTGTATGGTTTACAAAAGACCGAGGTGTTGACGCTCGGACTGCTGAGGCGAGTGGAGTAGATGTCTGAGGTGTGAGAGTATGAGTGGGGACAGGTTGTGGTCCGGGTGTCTGTGGTGGTGGAGGAGGTTGTGATAAAGTTTGTAGAGTAGGTTGCGACTGTTGCTGAGTTTGTTGCACAGGTGGCCTCTGTGGTGTTATGGATCGAGTCGGTGGCTGAGAAGTTTCTTGGGGAGTAGGTGTTTGGGCTTGTTGTTGGGATAGGGGCTGCTGAGGTGTGGGTGGAGTTGATACAGCCTGTTGCACAGTCGGCTGAGTTGCAATTTGTTGGGTTGTTGGAGTTGGCTGTGTGAAAGATAAGGTTGAGAATAGAGAGGAAGCGAAAGGTTCAGCCTTGGTCATGCCTTGCTGCGGACTGGTGGTCTGACCACTCTGCTGGGGTGACGATAATAGGGATTTTGATCCGAATGCGGATAGACCGGAACCACTACCGAATACGCTAGCTCCTAGACCTCCCAGACTTGAATTTTGGAAAGTCGCTGCGCCTCCGAAAGATGGCGCCTGGTAGAATGAAGGTTTTGCTCCAAATGCGGATACAGTCGAGAGCTGGGGTGTAGCTTGCGCGGGCTCGGGTTGCTTGGGTGAACCAAATGCAGAGACTGAAAGATTCTGTGGGGCAGGGTTGTGGACAGTGAACTTGAATGTCTGAGCTGGCTGGAATTCCGGTAGTTTCATAATGTTCTCGGAGTGGATCACCGCATACGGACATATAACGCCATCACTTGTAAGGAAGAGCAATATCGGACGTCCATCCTGCCAAGCTGCTGCGGTGACTCCACAAGGGTGAGTTTCTGTGTTATTAACATCCAGAGGGAGTTCTATTCTTGCGCCTTCTTCTTCGATGTTGAGGGCACTCCAGTCATTTATATCATTTGTTGAAGCCTCTTGCGCGCCTAGAACACCAATAACCGCGGCTTCTCCGGTCGCACTAGTAGAACATATCACACAGTTGGTCAGATTGACTATGTGAGTTACGTAATTTGTGGTGGCTTGGTTTTCGAAACATATGTTTGTCCAGTAAAGGTATGGTTTACCGGGTTTTACTGTGATAACAGAGAAGACACTATCTGGGCTACCACTTGCACCGGATTTAGAATGGACGGCTAAAAGTAAGGTTTTGTTGATCCATCTTAACCTCACGAGATGATGCTCAGGTGTAATTTTGGCGTTGCTGAAAGTCAAAGTGCTTTTGTCTACTTCCTTGAAAGAAAAGCTGTTATCACCAATGATTGGCTCCAACCTGAATACTCTACCAGACGAGGTGCCGACTGCAAGATTTTTACCTTTGGGTGACCAGCAGCAAGTCAAAGCTCCATATTGCTCATTTTTGTACACAATTCCTAAACCTCTTTCCTGCTTGTTAATTCCCAAAACGAGGAGATGTCCACCACTTGAGCATAGTGCTACGATTGACTCAAAGTAGTTTGGATGCCATGCATAATCGACTATCTCCACCCCACTCAAGTCAGTCAAACTAAGCTTGCCTATTGTCGTGCGACTGTCTAGATCGAAAGCCTCAATGAAAGGGCAACTCGGGAAGCTACTAACACCACATATAAGTAGAACTGAACTATGTCCATAGCGGGATACCGTGATCAATGTAGGGCGGAATGTCAGTGACACAAGATTTGTTGGAACTTCGTTCAAGATTTCTGTTTGAGTTGAAGTGAAGTCCAGTAGTCTACTAGTTTGGAAACTTTTTATGGTGTTGTCTTCGCACGCAACCAGTGTAAGATCATGGTTGTTTGCCGAACTAATTAGTTTCTGGTGAGGAAGTCTCACTTGGGGGCCGAAGCGAAGTTTCTTCTTGCTCTCTATGAATTTGAGTTTTGTCGTAGGTTTCGTCTGTCCTTCCATGATAGAGATTGGTGAGATTTCTGTGTCCTAGATATACTGCAAAAAATAGAGAGAAAACTGAGATCCAACTCTTGATTTTGACGACAATTATCACAGAGGTATCCCAATATTGCCCGC
>SNVD02001017.1:0-139231 GCA_013180625.2 Boswellia sacra | reverse complement strand
ATATCCTTACCTTTTCAGGGCTAGATTTGAAAGAACTCAGAGGAGAAACAAATGTTTCACTGCTCTTGGAATTAGGACTTGACTTTAAAGAGTTAAGCTCAAAATTCTTACCTGATGTTGAAGCTTTCACAAAAACTATTTTTGATGAAGATGCAACATTACTTTCTGTGTATCCCAATCCATGTTTGTTAGAGTTGTCTCTTCCAAGACTCAAGACCTGATCAAGTTTGGCTACTCCAATTTTGAGTTAATCAACACACCTCTTACTTTCAACCAGTTATGTTGTGATTTTCTCAATATGTGCTGTTTTGTCTATTAAAACAGTTTCCAGTTCTGTGCTATGATTTTCAGCAAGGGATTTTTCACATTTTAGTACCTCAATCTTCTTTTTCAAGGCTTTGATTTCTTCCTTCTGACTCAACCATTCACTATAAAGTGCGTTGTATGCCTTTTACAACTCTTCATAGTATTCTGGTCCATCTTCTTCATAAGAATGATCAACACTTGTTCTGCAATTTTCTGTTATATAAGACATAACAGTCTTTCCTTTATCAGTAGCAGATGTAGTAAATGCAACAAAATTGCTCATGCAATCTTGAACTTTTGACTCCGATTCTGATTCATTACTCCAGGTTGCTGTCAGCCCTTTATTCTTCTTCTTGAGATTTGCACATTCATATTCACTACAAGAAAAATGAGAATAGATGACTAACACTTTATGACAAAAATCCTTATATCATAAAAGAATGATGGAGTCGTAATAGAATTATGATCTATCAGACACTTAATGATGTACTTGTGATATATTTTTGTCTATCAAGAATTGATGATAGACTAGTGATATAAATTAACTCTATCAAAAACTTTATGATAGAAATTTTTTTATTGACCGTGTTTGACTAAATTTCATATTAATATTTTATTTAAAAAAACTGAGTAAATGCCTTAAAGAAAACGTACAGGGAATTACTTTTCACTTCCCTCCAACAAAACTTTCCCCCCATACCATCCATTTTAACCCCAATATATTTTAACACATCAAGATATCCTGGGAATTTCACTAAACTATATAAAGAAAATAGTGCTCCCAAACTCAAAATCCTAAATCGTCTTCTATATATCCAAATCCCTAGTAATCCTAAATCGTCTTCTACAAACCCAAATCCCTAACAGCCATGGTGCCACTATCTCACTCTCCATCTCCATCGTCATCTCTCGTCAACCATTACCAGTCGCCGACCATCAGCAGCTCCAACATTTGGGTACTAGCTTCACAGCACCTCCGCGGCTCCAGCGTCGTGGCACCTAGGCGGCTCCAGTGTCGCAGCACCTTCGTAGCTCTAGCTCGCCTTTACGGTGCCAGCGACCCAGCCTTCTCTCTCTCGATTAATCGAGCAATTACTTGCCAATCTTGTTTGCCTAACTCGCTTTCATCTTCTCCCCTGGTTCTTTCAGTGTTCTAGGCTTTGAAATGGTTGTTTCTTTCATATCTTGGATTCAAGGTACTTTTTGTTTGCTGTGATTTTTTGTCCTCGTTATGTTTGGATTTTTAGGCTTGTTATGGTTTCTATGTTGGTTTGCTCTGATTGGTTTGCTCGTTATGTTTTTTGAGTGCTTACTTTATTTGGTTTTTGTGTTGTTAGCCTAAAGTTCCATACTTGGGTTTACACATGGTGTGGGTAAAGATGATGCCGTTGGTATTTTGGTTTGTGTTTGGTGTATGAGTTCACTATTTTGAGTGTCTCAATGGTGTTTGCTTTATCTATTGACTGTTTGTGCATCAGTTATTACCCATGGGAACTTCAATAACAGCTCATGTGAAGTTCCATTATGTAGAGTATGAAGTGTAAAATAGGGTTTAGTAATCATATACGTTGTTGTTAATAGAATTGCAAAGAATTGTGGTTAATGTTAATCCTGATTTTATTGTTATTTCTTTGAAATATAACTGATTAAGTCAAAACTTGACATGTGGATCCTTCTTAACAATTTCTGTTATGTATGCCAAATTTATATTGCAACATTTGATATGCAGTTAATTTCAATCTTTCTCTATTAGGATGTTGCATCAGCATTATATTTAACTTTGTTTCTTAATGAATCTTTCCAATGGCTTGCTCTTGGTCATAACTTTTGATAGTTTTAGCTAGTCCAATGGTGCTGTCAGTTGTTAGATCTTATGATAATTCTGGTTCCTACAGAGTTCAAGGCTACACTTTATAGGAACCTGGAGAAATCGTTATCGAAAGCGTTATTCCGGCTATAATATGGTTAAGAGCATGAGTTATGGTCTGAGAGTTTCATCACATGCTTAGAGAACTGCAATCATCCATGTTGATATGGTATAGACCTTTTTACGTGTTTTTCTGATTAGGATCATCTTGTGTTAGCCAATTGTTGGGTTGTGAAATCGATTGTAGAGAGATATGAGAGTTTAACCATTTTAATAAGATAAAAAGCTCCTGCATGGTTTATATGGAATATTTTTTTTAATTTTATTTGTAGTAGACCATTGACACTATCTAAATATGCTGCTCTAGGACTGCTTCTTTGTCTCAGTGATCATTAGGAACCATCCTGAATTGCTGGATAAGCCAGTAGTTGTATGTCATTCAAATAATTAAAAAGAAACTGCTGAGATTTCATTTGCAAACTATCCTGCTCGAGATTATGGTATATTTCTTTATTTTAAGTCTTCTTGCTCTGCGTCCATGTCTTTTTTATATACAAGCCAATACTAGATTCTTGATTCTTAGGAATTAGGGTTGGAATGTTTGTTCGGGATGCCAAGGCACTTTGTCACCACCTTCTCATTTTCCCATACAACTTTGAAGCTTACGAGGAGGTAATCGATATGTTTTAACAATTTGGTTGTATAAAGAGAGAGGATTGTATCACTTCTCCTCTTGATGTTTGGAAATATGCAGGTAGCTGATCAGTTCTATGATGTTTTGCATAAGCACTGCAATAAAGTTCAGGTCTGTTCATGGAGAAATATCCTTGAATTCAGTTATTTAATTTTCAAATTATTATCTTTTGTTTTTCTTCTTTCTGTTGTGCTTTTGTTAGTCTTGCAACTGTTGTTGAATGCAGGCAGTTAGTTGTGATGAGGCATTTTTAGATATCACATGTTTGGAAGGGGAAGATCCTGAGCTTTTTGCTTCAAAAATTAGAAAAGAGATTTTTGAAATTACAGGATGTACGACAAGTATTGGGATAGCTGGGAATATGCTTATGGCCCGCTTGGCCACTAGATCTGCTAAACCAAATGGTCAATGCTACATCCCTCCAGAGAGGGTATGTCTATGTCTGGAATGCTGCTCTTTTTTTTTGTTATTATTTATTCCTTTACTTCCTTATTTGGATGTTGTGGGATTTTAGCAACCTGGTCTGCAGATTAACATCTTCATTTGTTATTGTTTTAATATTTACTTTATAGCTTCTTGTTAAAAAAAATGAATTTGTGGTTCAAGGGTGTTCTTCGATCATTTTATTATGTTTTTGTAGTCATACCATATGCTGTTATAGTCAAAATATGGAAGGAGTTGAGGACAACTTGTACTACCGTCTCCAACATTCCCAAATACTCTTTTTATCTAACTGAACTAAATGAATACTGTAAATATTTCCTGGATCTTCCATCCCCCCAAAGTTGCCCCTTATTGACTTCCTATGGAGAGTTTTGATTTTATGAATGGATTGGAAATCTCTCTCTCTCTCTCTCTCTCTCTTTTCCAGTATGATGCAAGTATCTATCTCAAGCATTCTTTTGGACAGCTTACCATGCCCGTATCAGTTGATATTTCTTGGACTTCTGTATTATGTTAACTTTATTGAAATAGTTACAATTAGTGGCGGAGTCTATTGAACGAGTGACTTCAACGAGGTCCATGCACGATATGCCACATTTCTGTGAACTTATGGTATCATATATACAGCTAAAAAGTTATGCTTAGATGGTCTTAATTTGGGTTGACTTTTAATACACTTGAATTGGGGTCCTTCTATGAAGATCTGTTCTCTTATTAACGTTTATAATTAAGTTATGAACTCCAACCAGTTGCATCTATTCTTCATAGTGTTAGATATCATTATAATAGTAAACAAACTATATGGTTACGAATATCTGCAGTTGGATTATCATAACCCTTTTCTTTGGGTCACATTATTTGTTAAGTAGTTTTGAAATTGTCATTTGAAGTGTATGAGCAGTAAGGAAACCCCTATATTGTACTCATGATAATTCATATGTACTACTCATTCTCTGCTATAAATTACAAAGTTGAGATACATGAAGGACATTATAGAGGACATTATTTTGCTAAAGAACGATGTGAGTTACTTATGAACTTAATATCATAAGTTTGGTTTCTACCATATGTATGGCATTGTTTTGGAAGTTTGTCCATGTTGATTTTGTGCTAATCAGTTCAATGCAAAGCCCGTATATACTCAGGCTGAAATAGATGAGGTTCGTTTGAGTGGGCTAACCATTGTTCCAAAATCATTAGCGCATCAACAAAATGGTTAGTAGAAATGTGATACTATACACCACTCTTTTATTACTTCTTATTTGTTATAATTAGAGTAATTTTAAGTTGCAATGTGAATGTGTAATTATTGTGTTAAATTTCAAATTTGGAGCTCTACTTTAACAGATAATTTTTTTAATAATATTGTTGAGTATATTCATTGGTGTTGCACAGATTGAGTTATTGCTGGACTTGGGAGTTTTGTTGGGTATTTTGCTGAGAATGGGAGGAGTTCTACTAGGTATTTTACTGAGAATGGTAGGAGTTATGCTTGGGATTTAGTTGAATATGGGAGAAGTTTTGCTGGGTATTTGTTGACAATGGGAGGAGTTCTACTGGAGATTTTCCTGAGAATATGGGAGGAGTTTTGCTAACTTAGCTAGTCAAATTTAAAATATTTGCTCTTGGTTGTTCGAATTTGTCATGTGAACTTCAAATTTGATCTGGTTGGCTATCATGTGTTGTTAGCTTTGGATTTGAATTAGAATCATAGTTTGTTGTTGACAGTTATTGATGGTTTAACTTATGTATTGGTAATGATATACTTGATCTATGGAACTTGTCCTATATATTATTATGTGAATGTTATTACTATAAAGTGTTTTTGGACTCAATTGGATGTGCACTTTAATTTTTAGTTCATACTGAATTTCTAAATGAATTCCAGATGTAAGAATGCATAAATTAAATAAAAAAATCATAATTCTACAAAACTAAATTTAAATATTGTGACAGAGATAAAGAATCATAAATTCTATCACAAACAACATAATTTACCTGTCAAAAATTAACCACTAATTTTCGTACCAAAAATCAAATGCTAATTTTTTTGCCAAAATTAAATTAAAATAAAAAATCAATTTTCCCGCCAAAATATTCAAAATTTAAAAAAAGTCAATTTCCTGTAAAAAAAAAATTTAAGGCAATCAATTAAAAATTAATTTCCTAGTGTGACAGACGTATGATATATAAAAACCATCACAAAGTTTATGATAGACTTTTCTCTATCATGAATGAGTGACAGTGACATAGATGATTGATAGATTTTCTATCAACCATCCTTATTTATGATTATTTGTTCCCGTCATCTATTCCCATTTTTCTTGTAGTGAATATGCCCATAACCAGAACATTCATAACACTGAATTTGCCCTTTCTTTTTAGGTTGCTTTGGCTTCCTCTTGTCATTCTCTTTGTTGAACTTTCTGAATTTTTCTTCGTTTGAGTTTGATGGCTTTCCTTGATTTTTTTTCCTGAAATTTCTTGTCATGAACTTGACATAATTTCTTGTTAGAAAAACAATCTATTTAGAATCAGTTTCATCAAACTCATCACTACATTCATTATCAGATTTTTCAGCTTTTACATTAAATGCAATGCTTTTTACCTTTTTGCTTCCTAGTGCTTTGATTTATTTCAAAGTTTTGGAGAATGCCAATCAGTTCATCAACTCTCATCTCATCAGTGTTTTTAACTTCCTCAATGGCTGAGATTTTGGGCTGAAATTTATCTAGGACAGACTTAATTATTTTGCTAACAACTTTTGCATCCATTAAAGTTTTTCCAAGCATGTATGCCGAATTTGTAATGTGACATATCTTAGAGTTAAACTCAGAAATTGACTCATCCTCATGCATCATTAGATTTTCAAATTGAGAATTAAGTCTCATCAATTTAGATCTTTTAACAGATGCGGTACCTTCATGTTTACTTCAAGTATGTCCCAAGCTTCTTTGGCCACTTTGCACCTTGAAATCTGTCTAAAGTTGTTTAAGTCTACTGCAGCAAAAATTGCATTAAGAGCCTTTGAATTCCAGCTAGAATGTCGGTATTCTTCATCAGTCCATTCATCCTCAGGTTTCAGCTCAGAATCACCAAAAGCATTCAACTTTGTTGGCGATGTCCATCCTTTAAGCACACTAGTCCATGCCCTGTCATCAAGAGATTTGATATACATCATCATTCTTACCTTCCAATATGAATAATTACCATCATCAAGAATGGGTGGTTGTGTTCCAGATCCTTCAGTGCGAATAAACTCCATCCTTCCAGATCATATCGTTTTCTTCACTTGTCTATCTGTGAACCTGCTCTGATACCAATTGATAGTTCTGGAGGTATGCAATTATAAGAAATATAATAGTAAACTGTAATGTAAATCAGCACAGGAGGATTTTTACATGATTTGGTTATAAAACCTACGTCCACGGACAACTATAGAGCTGCAATTAACTAAGTTCTTGTTTGTACAATCTTTAGGACCTTTTATAGTGTTAATTCACTCTCACACACAGACCTAATCTTTGACAAACAAAATCCCGTCAAGATCTTAAACTCTAGTGACACTGCCCACTCTCTATCGCAGATAACTTAACAACACACTGTTAAGCTACACATAAAAATGACGTCTGACGCTGAATTATATAAATACTTAACCCGCAAGTTATCCCAAGTGTCTACTAACTCACACAGACTCGATCAACAACTAATGTACGAATTCTACCACTCATACGTGGATCAAAAGAATCAAAGAATCAAATCAATGGAGACATTCCTTTTGCGTTGAAGCTCTCTTCTATGAATTCATGGAATGCCAAACTCAAGACTCTCTCACAACCAAAATAACCAACACGTTAATCTCTCAATCACATAATCAGCCGCCTGAATAGTTTTGTATATATATAGTGAGAGGTCTGACTAGAAATCTCCTAGAAATCTTATAAAAATTCTAATCACAATCATATTAGGATTGGGAGAAATAAAATAGGAAGTGTTATAAACGAACTACAAAAGGAATTAGGGCAAATAAATATTCTCCTATTCTAGTTAGGATACAAGATATTATGTCATAATCTAAAGAGATATTTATTCCAAATCAAATACTTCCTAAAATATAATTCTAGAAACATTAAAATAGGAATAAAAATAATATTCTTGTTTTATCACAAGTTGATCAAAACTCATCATGTGCATGGCACATGCATATATAGTAGACTTTGACACCAACAGTCTTGATTGTCAGATTAAAAAAAAAAGTGATGCAGCTTAGGATCGTTGGACCTGCTAACCATGACATGAAATGGTTCGCCACTGGGAGTGAAAGGCTCCGCCACAAGTAAAAGCTCAACAGCTCCTTTATTAGTAAAGTCATAAATGATTTTGTTATCATCTAACTCGTTACCTTCATAAATGAGCGTTTTGTGTGTCACATCGATACTTACACTCTTCAATCGTGGACTTCATCCTAACTACCATTTCAAAAACTTTGGATGTTGTGGAGAGGAATTTATGCTCCTCCAAGGATATGGAAGCCAACACACTGAACCATGATATTTGCGTAAGCAAATTGATTTCAAATTCACCAAATATATTGATTAGTAAGATTTAAAAATTGATTTGTTTTTTTTTTGTTGTGAAAGAATATTGAATTAATATACAAAATTCTCATATTAATTAGATGGAGATTTCATCACAATTGGCTGAAGAATATGGGGTGTAAGGCAAAAAAATTGAAATTGTTAGACATATCGTATAATTAAACTAGTGAAGTAAAATTATTATTAATATAAACGTAAAATTATATTTTATACTTATCGTGCTACTTTAGTGATTATTTCGTATTATATTTATACTATATATATATATATATATATATATATATATATATAATTTTGTGTTATATTTCTATTATATGTTTTTATTTTATGTTATATTTAATTTATTAAAAATTATGTTATTTTAATTAGATAACCCTTTTTACATCCTTCATATTTATATTCAATGTACGTTTCTAAATATTAAAATTAAGTAGTATTAATTTAATAATATCCTTAAATTTAGTGTACATTGTTAGCCTTTCCATGGTTGTTATATCTTTTCCAAATATCCTTGTTAATCACTTTAAAGATTTAGTTATGAAAATTTTAATATCTTTAAAGATTTATATCTTTTCCAAATATCCTTGTTGATCACTTTAAAGATTTAGTTATGATAATTTTAATATCTTTAAAGATTCAGTTATGAAAATTCTAATATCTAGATTTTTTTTCAGGATGATTCCTAGAACAGGCTAATGAGGTTTGAATTAGTACTCACCATTGTGGGATTTGTTTGTACCATTTCTTCTATTTTGATTGGAGTCTTTTTAGGATGATTCCCGAAACAGGCTAATGAGGTTTGAATTAGTACTCACCATTGTGGGATTTGTTTGTACCATTTCTTCTATTTTGATTGGAGTCTTTTCAGGATGATTCCTGGAACAAGCTAATGAGGTTTGAATTAGTACTCACCATTGTGGGATTTGTTTGTACCATTTCTTCTATTTTGATTGGAGTGTTTTGATTGTACTTTGCAGTCGCATCAGGTAACATACATGATATGTTTAAATGGGATATGACTGGTATGGTAGTTGTTGCAATTTTTTTGCTCTTTAGACTCATGTATTATGATTGGCTTAGTAGAGGTATGAGGTCGTTGTAGGAGTGAAGAGATGTGGCAGCCGTGGCAGCATTCGTGGGATTGAAGAGCTTTGGAAATTGTGAGAGTTATTATCTTTTCATTTTGCATATTGTAGTTGATATCCGTAAATGCAGTGGCAGACCCACGATTTTGTGAAAAGGGGGCACCTTAGTATTTTTAAATTTTATAATTTCTTTGATAAAAAATGAAAAAGAAAAATTTTATTAAAAATTAAAAAAATACGTATAGATAGGGGATATAATGAACCTTATCCCTTAAAATAAATTCTAACAAAATAAAATAAAATATAAAATATTAAAATATGATAGTTCAACAATTTAGTAAATACAAAGTCATAATTGTCTCCTACGAGTTTTCATGCTTTGAAAATGCTGCATGATTACCTTATTATATCAAAAATATCTTTCTAAATGCATGCAAGCAAGCTATCGTTTATCCATTCATCTTCTATTCGATTGCGTGATTCAATCTTTACAATATTTATAGCAAAGAATGAATCAAAATAAATAAATAAGCATTAATAAAATATATATAAATTTTATTGATAGAATATAGCAATAAGAATTAATTAAAATAATGATGTAATTTACTTGAAAGGAAGGATAATTAGATATATAAAGGAAGGATAATTAGTTATATATCTTGTATTCGATTGCACTTGTTATAAAAAAGGTATATGATTGTTTGCAAAATAAAAACAAGATATTGACAACAAATGAACATGAAAACTACATAAGAAAAACATAAAAAATTTGATTAAAATTTTATGTATAAAATAAAGAGTAAAATATTAAATATAATAAAAAATAAACTCGTTTGGCTTTTGAAGAACCTCGTCTTTTCTTTTGTACCAATTTGTAGGGGAGAAGAGTAGTAGAAGACAGGGTAGTTGGTAGAGGTCAATGGTCAGGTGGCCGTAATAAAAAGAAACTGAAAAAAGTAATGTGTAGTTAAATTAGGTACTTTTCAATAAAAAGGTGTATGAAAAATAGTAGAACCTGAAGGGGTATAAGAGAGTTTTATTTTTCAGGAGGGGAATGGGCCCCCTCGAGTCGCAACGTTGGTCTGCCTCTGCATAAATGGATCATTACCATTGCTAGTTACCATTTACTAGTTGATATATGTAAATGATATTTTTGTTGTTGCTACGGTAGTATATTTTTTATGAATTTGAATTGTTTATAATGATAAGCATTTTGACACCATAATTATATGTTCAAATGACTGGCTATGATTTTGAATGACTAGTTGTTTTGTGTTTGTGATAGCGTTACTTATTATATGCTTATGAAGTTCAGTCTGACAGCTAGATTGAAGAGATCTTCATCTTTGAATGATTTCACAGATCATTCCATTTTTTTTTCTTTTTCCCATGTATGATGGAGTTATAAAATTTTATATGAGAAGTCCACTTGCTAAAGTTTAGGGCCTATGTGCAATTTGGGGACAAATATATATAACTAGCTTTGTGCTGTTTGTTCGGATATTGAATTAATAATCAATTTGACACCATGAATTGTGTTATCTAAGACCATGCCTCTGCTAATGAAGACATCCAAATTAGTTGATGCAATTATGATATTGCCTTGTGCTAGTTAGCAACTTAGAACTTGAATGTTAGGAAGATGCAACCTTCTTATGTTTTGGACCTCTGTATCGTTAGCTAAAATCAAGTTAAGCTATGGAATCTGAGTCTCGTTTCTTGAGTTCTCGCTATTATTGTTGTTCCTTTTGTTTTCCCTGTTTAAAAGTCAATACTTATTGTTCCATTAAAATTTTTGCTTTCATTTTGTAAGTTCTTTATTATGCCTAGTTGGAGCATCCTTTGAATGGAAATTAAATATTTGGGGGAATTTCAATGATATAACCATAAATAAGATTACTTTCTATTTTGGGGAAAAAGTGTGGAGATTTCAATGGTACTAAGCTGTTTGTCATTCAGCAATATTTTAAAAGTAGCAGTTAAATGATCTTTGATGGCTTCCTCTCCGAATTGGTAAATATGATGTGGAAAAGGTTCTGAGAGTGTTACCACCTCTTCTTGAAGTGCCCTGTTGCTATGCTTTGGTGATCTAATTTGCTTAAGTATTCAATCTCTCTTAGATGGTTCCTTACTCTTGCTGTTTGGCTATCAAAGAAAGATTCATTGATGCTTTTAGAGGAAGGAAGTTATCTTTTGCATTTTTTATATGTTCATATTGTCGACCCAGGTATGGCAACCCAAGAGGGGGGGTGAATTGGGTTTTTATTTATCAAAACGGATTTAGAAAACTTTTCTTGAAAGATCAAAATTAGTTCACTCTTTCTTTGAAAATAAAGGTGAAGAAGATGAAATTAGAATTTATCAAAGATGCAATCAAAAGAATAATAATGATGAACAATCACAAGTGCAAGTAAATGTAAAGAGGAAAGGGATAGAGAGAGTGCAAACTCAATTTACATGATTCGGCAAACCTTGCCTATATCCACGGGCTCCTAGCTCCACGAGCTAAGCTTTCCACTAAGTTGTAGAAATCTTTACAACTTGCTTGATGAACAACCTCACCAAGACTTTTTCTTCCAACCCTTGATAACACAACACCAAGAGTTCTTCTTGATGAACAACCTCACTAAGGTAACTTCCTTCAACCCTTGATAACACCACACCAAGAGTTCTTCTTGATGAACAACCTCACCAAGGAAACTTCCTTCAACCCTTGATAACACCACACCAAGAGTTCTTCTTGATGAACAACCTCACCAAGGAAAGAGTTCTCTCAAGGGTAACTTTTTATCCTTTACAAGAATATCTCACTCTCACCAAAATACAAGAACAAGGATAATTTCTACAACAAAAGTACAACTCTCTTCAAAGAGTAGATAAAGAATATAAAAGCTCTCTAGACTTGATATTTCTCTTGTTTTTTTGCTTGATAAAATGCTTCTCTTGCACTTCTTGTCTTGCTGAATGCATGGGAGAAGGGCTCCTTTTATAGGCAAATGAGATGAACTTGAACAAGTGAAGACACCAACTCCAAATTTTCTGCCTACCATAAAAACCGTAATCTTGTCTATCATTTTTGTCAATGTTCCGTTTGAAATTTGAAAATATGTAAAACATAAAAGATTTGAAAGTTTGAATAAGCTTTCCAACGCATCAAGAATAATGTCATTTGGATATTTGTAGCTCAAGATATGGCTAAAAAACCATTCAGTGCTCATGTGACTTGATTTTTCTTTCTTGTGTCAGTCCACCAAATTGAATGATAATTCTGTCAGCCTTTCGTTTGAAATTTGAATTTCTTCAAAACATATGAAATGTGCCTCATTAAGTCCTCTTTCCAATGCCATAATAATCAAGTCATTTTGATTTTTCTAGCTCAAGATATGTCCAAAAGAGTATTTGGTGCTCATGTCAGTTGCTTCCATTTGTCTTTCAACTTGCATGATGATTTGGACATCCTTACACTTGAAATTTGAATTTCTTTAAAACATATGAAATGTTATAAATTGAGTAAGCTTTCTGAAGGCTTAAGAATCACATCATTTGGACATCTGTAGAGAAATATATGACCAATTGATTGAACATTGCTCATGTATCACATTCCTTGAATCAAACCTTGTTCTTAAACTTTGGTGCCTTTAACATATAGCCTTCTCCTTAGCTTCAACACTTCATTTTAATCAGCCTTTTCTTGATTTTACAATTATTTCAATGATATTACTCTTGCACATAAATAAACATGTTAGTAAATCATAATGAATCAATGTGTATTGTTATCATCAAAATTATCATGTAGATTTAGGGCTAATAATCTCCCCATTTTTGATGATGACAAACCATTGATTGCTTTAAAATATAATCTAAAATCAAGAATGAAAATAAAATCAATAATAAGCAAAAAGAGTGGCACTTGTTATGAATATAAGCAATCCAACTCAACTATTTCTCCCTCTTTTGTTATCATCAAAAAGATGTAATCAAATTAACTACTCCCCCTAAATATATTATCCCCCTTAACATATGCTACCATTCAAAGATTATCATATTAAAGCAAAATTAAGACATATCCAACATGCCTAATTCTCTTCTAATTATGCAAAATCGATCTTGACTAAGGGGTTTAGTAAATATATCGGCTAATTGTTTATCGGTGGGAATAAATTCTAAAGAAATATTACCTTTTTGCACATGATCACTAATAAAATGATGTCTAATCTCTATATGCTTAGTCCTAGAGTGTTGTATGGCATTTTTTGAAATGTTGATGGCACTTGTATTGTCACATTTGATGGGAATATGATCAAATACCACACCATAATCTTTTAAAATTTGTTTCATCAAAAGAGATTGTGCACAACAACTTCCTACTGGCACAATATATCGGCTCGCGTTTGATAAGGCACAGAATTTTGTTTTCTAAAAAATTATGCGACTTGTTGCATGTCCATGTATGAAAAATGGCAAGACCAATAGTGCTCTTTTCTATCAAGGGTAAAGGACGTCCAGCAAAGTCGATGGATATAAATAATTAGATCAAAAATTTATCACACTTAGGATACCAAAGACCTAGATTTATGGTACCAAGAATATATCTAAATATCCTCTTTACAGCCTTAAGGTGAGATTCCTTTGGACAAGATTGAAATCTAGCACACATACACACACTAAACATAATATCGGGTCTACTAGCCGTTAAATACAAAAGAGAGCCAATCATACCTCGATATTTTGTTACCTCAACATCTTTTTCTTTCTCATCTTTGTCAAGCTTGGTTAATGTACCCATAGGCGTGTATATGTCCTTGAATTATCAAGCCAAAGGTCTTGAGAAGATGTACTATTGGTGGTATTATCTTGATTTAAATGAAGAGTATAATCTATTGATTGCGTGATTTGAAGTCCAAGTGAAGAAAAATTTATTCTCCATTAAGCTCATTTCAAAATTCTTGTTGCATGCACTTAGAAAATTCCTCACACATAGAGACATTAGTCGCACCAAATATAATATCATCAACATAGATTTGAACAATTAATAAATCATCATTTTTTGGTTTAACAAAAAGAGTAGTATCAATTTTTTTCATTTCGAAACCATTATCAATGAGAAATTTGCTCAATCTATCATACCATGCTCTTGGTGCTTGTTTCAAGCCATAAAGTGCCTTTTTGAGTTTGAAAATATGGTTTGGAAAAATCATGATTTTGAAAACCAAGAGTTTTCTCTACATATACTTCCTCCATAATGTAACCATTTAAAAATGCACTTTTGACATCCATTTGATATAATGTAAATTTTTTATAACATGCAAATGCACACAACATTCTAATTGATTCTAATCTAGCAACTGGGTAAAGGTTTCTCATAATCGTAATACCTTCTTCTGATTGTATCCTTGAGCATATAGTCTAGCTTTGTTTCTAATAATGGTGCCATTTTCATCTACTTGATTTCTAAAAATCCATTTAGTGCCTATAATAGAATGATTTTTGGGTCTAGGGACTAATTCCCAAACTTGATTTCTTTCAAATTGATTCAATTCTTATTGCATAGCCAAAATCCAACTTTCGTCATTTTCGACTTCTTTAAAAGATTTTGGTTCAAATTGAGAGACAAAAGCAAAATGATTACAAAAGTTCTTAAAAGAAGATCTAGTTTTCATACCTTGTGATGGTTCACAAATAATGAGATCTTTAGGGTGAGCTTTTGGTATACCTCCATTCCTTTGGTAATTCTTGAGAAATAATCATTTACTTCCTCAAGCTTTTCTTGTTGAAGTTGGAATCATCTGGCTCTTTTCATCAAGCCTTGATTCCTTGATTGCCTTTCTATCCTCAACAATATCATCTCTAAATTCTTTGAAGAAATAACATTTGTTCATCAAATTCATACATGCATAATTCTTCCAATAGGTAAGAGCCTTTTTGTAAAAACTTTATATGCCTTTACTTATGGTTGGATGTAGCCAACAAAAATTTCCTAATATCGGCTTTTTGCATCAAAATTTTTCCAAGGTTATCCTTAGTGTTTAAAATAAAACATTTTACATGTTCCAGAAAAAACTTTTAAAACCATCCAATGTTGGGTTTCTTTCCTTCCAAGTTCATTAGGAGTTTTCTTTATTAAGTATAGCTCTAATATGGATATGTACTATTGATTATAAAGCATGCCGGTATTAACGGCTTCAGCCCAAAAATATTTTGGCAAATTATTTTCAAGTAACATGGTCCCAGCCATTTCTTGGATAGTCATATTTTTCCTTTCAACAACACCATTTTGTTGTGAAGTTCTAGGTGAGGAAAAATTATGCTCAAAACCATTTTCATCACAAAGATTTTCAAATGCAACATTGTCTACTTCACCACCATGATCACTCCTAATGGACACAATAGAATACCCTTTTTGATTTGGACTCTTTTTGCAAATTTTGAAAAAGCTTGTATGGCCTTATTTTTAGTTTTCAAGAATAGTACCCAAGTGAATCTTGAATAATCATCCACAATAACAAAAACATAATACTTTCCACCAAGGCTTTGAGTTCTTGATGGTCCAAATAAATCCAAATGAAGTAATTGTACAGGTTTATTTGTTGAAATAAATTTCTTTTGTTTAAAAGAAGTTCTCACTTGTTTTCCAAATTGACAAGCATCACAAATCTTATCCTTTTCAAATTTTATTTTGAAGAACATCAACTAAATCATTGTGTTCGAAATTTTTGAAATTGTGTCCATGCTAGCATGATATTAGCTCTGTCTATGCCATATACTACCATAGGGCATCATGAGTAACAATGAAACACTTTTCTACATGTGATCATTAACATCAATATCAATTGTTACTAATACCACATCTATTACCCAACACAATAATGTCGTATGTTACTAACATCCTTAAATCACACATTCTATTAGGCTCAAAAGTAACAAATATTATCCCTTATCACACTATATTGGGACTAAAGCTACAAATCCTGTTTAAAACCATGAAACAGCAAAACATCTGTTAATAATTAGGGTGAAGAAGGGTTACCAATACCATGTCCGATTACCCTTCCTGGCATATCACCGAAGGTCACAATCCTCCTTTCTTGCATGATAATCTTGAGAAATCGGAGGCATCTCGGTTTCATATTCTGAGCATTCCACTATCTAAGTACCACTTGTAGTTGCCACTTTGTCTCTACAATCAACATTCAAGGAGTAACTTTTTGGTACCCAAAAGTTCTTGGGTCCTTGGGGGTTAGTTATGGTACTTTTTGGAACCCATATTTGTTTAAAATTAGGATTTTTCTTAATATAGCAAGAATGCACTTTGTGTCCTTTTCTTCCACAATAAGTACATGAATGATTAGGATTATTCATAGAAGATGCATGAGCAAAATAATTTTTAAAATACTTTTGATTTTTATGAGTTTTATATCCTAAACCTCTTTTATCAAAAACACACCTTTGGTTTTGTAACATAGAATTCAAATTTTTTTGTGCTTTTTGTAAAACTATCAACAATATTTCTTAAGTCATTATTTTCCTTTTTCATAATAGCATTTTGTTTCTCCAATTTATCAAAATCCTTTTGTTTTAAAATGTCATTTTCAGTTTTTAATAAATGTATTTGACTATCCAAACTTTCAAAATCTTTTTGCTTTAAAATTTCATTTTCATTTTCTAAAGCTTCATTTATTTCTACCACCTCTTCTAATTGAGATAACATGATTTTTGACTTCTTTTTGAAAGCATTGATTTTTGAATTTTGTTTATCAACTTGCACATGTAAATTTTGGAATGCTTCAAGTAATCATCATATGAAAGCTTAGGATCATGGTTTAGAATACTTATCTCATTTTCTCTTAAAGCCATGAAGCACATGTTTGTCACATCGCAATCTTCTTCTTCATTCTCCTTCAAGATGATTTCATGAGTTATGAGAGAACCCATAAGTTCTTATAATGGTAGTTTAGTGAGGTCCTTTGCTTCTTGAATTGCCGTCACCTTTGGCTCCCAAGATTTTGGTAGACACCTAAGAATCTTTCTCACCATTTCAATATTAGAATAAGATTTACCAAGAGATTTCAAACTATTAATAATATCTGTAAATCTAGTAAACATTTCAGAAATTGATTCATCCGATTCATCTTAAAAAGCTTATAACTATGAACTAGCATACTAATTTTAGATTCTTTAACTTGATTAGTTCCTTCATGAGTTACTTCAAGTGTATGCCATATTTCTTGTGCCGTAGAACAAGTAGATATTCTATTAAACTCATTTCTATCTAGAGCACAATATAACACATTCATAGCTTTAGCATTCAAACTCACTTTCTTTTTATCATCTTCACTAAACTCTTTAGGTTCTTTAAGCATGCATTCCCCATTTTCAATTTGGTAGGAACAAAAGGTCCTTCCAAAACAATAGACCACAAATCATAATCAAAAGATTTCAAGAAAATACTCATTCTAGTTTTCCAATAAGAGTAATCACTTCCATTAAAAAATGGAGGTCTAGAGATAGAAAGTCCCTCAACATATGAAGTTTAATTAAAAGTTGCCATAGCTCAAAAATCGATTAAGATTTAAAAAATTGAGCAACCTTGCTCTGATACCACTTGTTGACCCAGGTATGGCAACCCAAGAGGGGGGGTGAATTGGGTTTTTATTTATCAAAACGGATTTAGAAAACTTTTTCTTGAAAGATCAAAATTAGTTCACTCTTTCTTTGAAAATAAAGGTGAAGAAGATGAAATTAGAATTTATCAAAGATGCAATCAAAAGAATAATAATGATGAACAATCACAGTGCAAGTAAATGTAAAGAGGAAAGGGATAGAGAGAGTGCAAACTCAATTTACGTGGTTCGGCAAACCTTGCCTACGTCCACGGTCTCCTAGCTCCACGAGCTAAGCTTTCCACTAAGTTGTAGAATCTTTACAACTTGTTTGATGAACAACCTCACCAAGACTTTTTCTTCCAACTCTTGATAACACCACACCAAGAGTTCTTCTTGATGAATAACCTCACCAAGGCAACTTTCTTCAACCCTTGATAACACCACACCAAGATTTCTTCTTGATGAACAACCTCACCAAGGCAACTTCCTTCAACCCTTGATAACACCACACCAAGAGTTCTTCTTGATGAACAACCTCACCCAGGCAACTTCCTTCAACTCTTGATAACACCACACCAAGAGTTCTTCTTGATGAACAACCTCACCAAGGCAACTTTCTTCAACTCTTGATAACACACAACAAGAGTTTTCTCAAGGATAACTATTATCCTTTACAAGAATATCTCCCTCTCACCACAATACAAGAACAAGGATAATTTTTACAACAAAAGTACAACTCTCTTCAAAGAGTAGATAAAGAATATAAAAGCTCTCTAGACTTGATATTTCTCTTGTTTTTTTTTTTTTTTGCTTGATAAAATGCTTCTCTTCACTTGCTGAATGCATGGGAGAAGGGCTCCTTTTATAGGCAAATGAGATGAGCTTAATCAAGTGAAGACACCATCTCCAAATTTTCTGCCCACCATAAAAATTGTAATCTTGTCTATCATTTTTGTCAATGTTCCATTTGAAATTTGAAAATCTTCAAAACATAAAAGATCTGTACATTTGAATAAGCTTTCCAACGCATCAAGAATCAAGTCATTTGGATATCTTTAGCTCAAGATATGGCTAAAATACCATTCGATGCTCATGTGACTTGGTTTTTCTTTCTTGTGTCAGTCCACCAAATTGAATGTCAATTATGCCGGCCTTCTGTTTGAAATTTGAATTTTTTCAAAACATATGAAATGTTCCTCATTAAGTCATCTTTCCAATGCCATAAGAATCAAGTCATTTTGATTTTTCTAGCTCAAGATATGTCCAAAAGAGTATTCGGTGCTCATGTCAGCTGCTTCCATTTGTCTTTCAACTTGCATGATGATTTGGACATCCTTACACTTGCAATTTAAATTTCTTTAAAACATATGAAATGTTATAAATTGAGCAAGCTTTCCAAAGGCTTAAGTATAACATCATTTGGACATCTGTAGAGAAATATATGACCAATTGATTGAATATTGCTCATGTGTCACATTCCTTGAATCAAACCTTGTTCTTAAACTTTGGTGCCTTTAACATATAGCCTTCTCCTTAGCTTCAAGACTTCATTTTAATAAGCCTTTTCTTGATTTTACAATTATTTCAATGATATTACTCTTGCACATAAATAAACATGTTAGTAAATCACAATGAATCAATGTGTATTGTTATCATCAAAATTATCATGTAGCTTTAGGGCTAACACATATTGCAGCCTTTCACACCTTCTCTATAAGGGTGAGCACTGGCACTCCCGTTTGTTGAATTTTCGTCTTTTCCATAAAAAGGAGGAGCTTCCGTCGAGCCAACATCATGATATAATGGTAAGGTTCAATTTGAACCTGGTGAATGAGAGGGAACTCACAGACATGCAATTTTTTTATATTCTGCTTTTGTCAATCAAGATCTGTCTTCTCAGTTTGCAAGCCTGTTTATATAACTGTTCAAAATTCATCATATAATCCTGTAGTGAATTTTTCTTGCAAGCATCAGAGCTTAGCATGTCATTTGTCTTTTGAATTTTCAGGATAGATATAGTATTTGATCTCCTAAAATCTTACCAAGAATTGATGACCCTTGCCTTTCAGATAATTTGACTTTTTATATAACAATGTGCTTGTGGTTACCATTAAGATGGAGGTTGTAAATAGCTTGATTCTGTAATACATATACCATTATGGCTTAAATTTATTGTCCTTTTTTTTTTGCAACTCATAAAATTGTAACCCTTGCATTGTTTTTAGGTTCGCTACATCGGCTTTAGGTGAATGTTAAATTACCCACCTCGCAACTAGATGATTTCATTTAAGAATGTTGATGTACGATTAACTATATACACCAGTTGAGGAAATTTAAGAATCAATATTTGAGCACTCAAGTAAGCTGTTGCTCGATTGTTTTCACAAATTAATTATCTTATATCTATTCTGGACGAATCATGGTAAGCACCGGTGGCAGAATGCATGCCTTAAAAGATACATGCATGCTCTTGCCCAAAAATTTTGAAAGAGCGCATGGTTAGTTTTAAGGTTTTTTGTATGAATTTTGAAAATAATATGTAGTTAATATTAATTTAAATACATTAAAAAGTGTGTATTTTTATGAAACTGCTTTTTTAAATGCTAATAAAACACTAAAATAAAGTTTGCTAGTTGTGTGAAGTTAAGGGAATGTATTATTTTATCTTTTAATTAATGGTTTTGGTTATATTACTAGAGTATGATATATCCTATTCTTATAACTCAACTTGTTATTCAAAACTAAAAGAAATCTGTCACTGTTATGAGTTATTACAACATTGGTGACTATAGCTTGACTAAATCCCCCTAAATCGACAATACCAAATCCAAATCGACGAAAGCTAAATAAAAGGAGTGAATTTTCTTTAACTGCAGTTCTAACTCATATTATTGTATGCATATGCAGCAATAAGATCATCAATCATAGGTAAAGAGAGTGGAACGAAGGACATGAGTTGCTTTACATTAATTAGCTTTCAAGCCATATTTCATTATTATTTTGAGTGGTATTATTTTTACAAACTATTTATACAAACTTATATGATATTATTGAATGGTTATCATATCATCCGCATTAATTGATGATTTAAAATTTAAAATTTAATAAAATGAATTAAATCATGACACATCAATTTATATGAGTGAGTTTGCATAAACAACTTGTTAATGTTAAGTTTCAAATTAAATATGATGTTTCAAAATATAATTGTTAATGCTATTAAAAAAAATTGTTTTGTCAATAACAGTTCCATGTATAGTGCAATTATGAAAATATCTGGTGATCTATCCTGTCCATCAAGTACATGTGCCACCTTTGCGGCATCTACGTACATACAACTATTTTATATGACCTATCCTTTTTATGGGATACATTATTAATGGAGAATCCATATATATTTAGAGGGTTTTCTGTTGCGAGAAAGGAAAAATTTATGGGAAAGAAAAAAATTGGGGGAAATGAAAAAAATTACGAAAAGGAAAGGATTGGATGAATGTTTTCATTTGCTTGATAATATAATTATGGATAGAAAGGAATTACTAATAATTAATTGGACATAAATGTAGGGTTTCTATGGACAGCCCAAAACTCCACATTTGTATGATATTGTCCACTTTAGGCCTAAGTACTTATGGATTTGTTTTTGGATTCTACTCAAAAGGTCTCATATCAATGGAATGCTTGTCCACACTTATATGCCTATGATCTTCCCCAAGTCTAGCCAATGTGGGACTTTGGTTGCACACCCAACAATCCCCTCCTCAAACAAAGGACCATACTATTTTGTATGTTTTTTTTTCTTCCCGATCCTCCCCACAAATGATCATTCAATTGTATGCTTCATCGAGGCCTTTGTCTACCTCGAGAGCCATCCGTCTTGCTTCTTGATGCAGGACTCGAGAGCTTGCTCTATCGTGTCCCCAAATAGAGCTCAAACATGGATCCAGGGGCCCACCACCTTTTGTTTGGGTCTGAGAATTTTCATCACGTATTCTCCTAGCTAAGTCTGGGCCTGGGCTCTGATATCACTTGTAGGGTTTCTATGGACAGCCCAAAACTCCATATTGGTATGATATTGTCCACTTTAGGCCTAAGCCCTCATGGATTTGTTTTTGGATTCTACCCAAAAGGCCTCATATCAATGGAATGCTTGTCCATACTTATATGCCCATGATCTTCCCCAAGTCTAACCAATGTGGGACTTTGGTTGCACACCCAACAATAAATATCCTCAATATTAAAGTATATAATATCCATTATTAGATTTTCTGTGTAAATAAATTAAAAATAAATAATTAGGTTAATATTTATACATGAAGCTAATATAAAATTTTTAAAAAGCATATTAAATTAGAATCTAATTTTACTAAATAAATTTTTTTATTATACAATATTGTTATAAAATATACACAATTATAAAGTTATGTTTATTAAGATACATAATTAATAATTTATTATATATAGTTAATCTTTAATTTTTTTCCTTAAAAAGTAAACAATACATATTAATATCATATTATGATATTATTAAATTAATATAGAATTTTTGAAATAAATAAATATTTTAATATATAAATTACATATTGAAAAATTAAAAAAATTTGCAGAAACTGTTATTGGCGAACTATTGTTCTTCACCACTTGTGATGAATGAAGCTTGCATTTGGATGTCACTGTCGACTCCATTAGGATTGCCGTCTAATGATCAATCTGTCTGTGCAACTTTCATCTTCGAAGAAGTCATTGTTTTGCCATAAGTAGTGGGCCTTTTTGTTTGAATTTGTCGTTCAACTTCTCTTCTACAGATAAATGATGCATCCAATGCCAATGCTATTGCCTCCGATGAGTAGATCGCTGATTAAGGATCTTCTTAATATTGGCGGTGATGCCAAACCTGTGAATGCACTGACACTTGCAGACAACGCCAACCAAAAACAATTTTTTCAAAAATTACACATTTTTTAATTTTTGAAAAATATAAATTAATCACAATAATTTTGATCAATTATTAAAATGAGATTAATTTAAAACGCATAAAAAATATCCGAGATTAGTTTAGTAATTTAATATATTATTTTCAGGGAAACCAAATTTCCTACCAAAGTTGAGAGAAAATACAATTATCAGAAATTTAAGAAATTATATTGTTGGTAATCCATTTTCCTTCCACAACTATATATTAATCAAGCAAAACAAAGAAAATGAAACCATTTTCCTTTCTCACCTTTTTAATGCAACCGAAAAGCAGAATTAACTAGTAATTAATGATAAGCTTTTCATCTTGTTATGTCGATAAGTAATGCTACATGTATAAAGTTGGTATCTCAATTTTATGTTTTAAGTGAGCTAGCTGCTAGCATATCAATCCAAGTAACTCACCATATCACACCTCTTGATTAAATTGATTAACTATCTATTATCATTTTAACAGGCACGTCACTTAGGGCATACGTATAGCATTACTATTATATCAATATTATTAGAGTTGCATGAAGGATTGCGATGCATTCCTAGCGATGTGCAATTACTTCATTTTAGCCACCAATTACAAGAATATCTAGAGCGGAATCAAAGAATTTCAATATGACGTAATATGTGAGAATGAAGCATGAACTTGGGAGGACGTAACTACCAAATACAATATCTGTCCCTTCTCTAATCAGTTGCTAACAAATTAATCACTAAAATAATATGATGTTAAATGAGTTTATTGTTTCATTCGCCATGTGTTTAATCATGATATTTCTAGATGAGAAGAACGTATCTCATTATCTATATATTCATCCAAATAAAATCTCATAATATATACATTTTATTGGATAGGTAAACGGCTGATTAATTTCTTTGTTTTATCTTATTAATGGATTAGATTAAGTTTATTAACTGAGTATTGTATACTAATTAACCATATATTTGATGATATTAAACCAATTCTTATCATAATACTGATCATTGATCAACCATAGTTTTTCTCAATTTTCAGTTAACTGACTGATTATACATATACATATATGTGTGTGTGTGTGTGTGTATATATATATATATATATATATCTATATCAAACAAGGGATGAGACTTGAGAAATTAATACATGCATTACCATATATATAGTTTTTACAAATGCCCACATAATAATTAGTTATTTGAAAGGTGAGACATATGCAATTTTATTTGGCTGGGATGGAATTGAAGTTGAATGCCAATAGGAAATGGATGCAAAATAGCACTGTACAAAAACATGAATGTAGGGAATTGAAACAAAGGTTGAATGAGAAACATTATTTCAGGAAACGGAGATTGATAATTTAATTGTAGTAAAAGCTAACTATGTTTAGCGGCTGAATGTTTTTTACAATACTTTTCACTTAATTCCATTTAAACTTAAGATTTAAGTGAACTATTTCTGTTTATTTTTTTTAATATTCAATTTTTTTAGCGGTGTGTCACTTATTTCAAAAAGTGAAAATTTATCACTTTTTTTTTTCTTTCTAATGTTTGAATTATGTTTTATTACTAAAATTACCCTATATTTCTTTTTTTTTTTAATTTGGAAAGTGGCTATCGGGTAGTGGCCACCATTGTTGTTGCTGGTTGCTGGTGTATGATGCATTCTGTGGCATTGCCCATGCAGCTGTGATCTTTGTTGGTCGACTGTGCAGATTTTGTAAAGGTCATTGATGATTAAGGCAGCAATCTACGAGATCGGATGTTTAATCATGGCAGCATGAGCGGTGTCGTTGAATGTGCCATACCATTGGCAGTTGGCAATGGCAATGGCAATCTAACGACCCCTTTGTTTTCTATTTTTAAAAAATTAAATTAATAAATGTTAATTATTTTACCATTACAATTTAAAATATAAAAATAATTTATTTATTTTTAATTTAAGTTAAATTTTTAATTTTTTAAAAACATTGTATATTTTAGCATTTTATATTAAAAATAGTCAACATCACCGAACTCACGACAGATTTTAGTATTTTTAATTTTTATATTTCATTAAAAATAAATAAATAAAAGATTTTTATTTATAAAGTTATCTATTTAATTCATCATAATATATTTACCATGTTAAAGATGATATGTACTTTTATAATAGCTAATTTTATTATTAATTATTGATTATTATTGTTATTAATATTTTAATTTAATTTTGTTAAGTATTCAATTTTTAAAGTATTTTCTATATTCAATATTATGGTAAAATAAGTTATATTTAAATTAATCTATCAACTTAAGACTTATTGAAAAATTGAAAACAAACATATCATAAAGTGATATAAAAATAAGTGCTATACTTTATGAACTTGAACAAATCTACCACAAATTGGCCTACTAAGTATACTTTATGAATAAAATAATAAAAATTATTGCTCACTTCTAAATAATTTTTAAATTATAAGTAAATTTAATAATAACAGCATTTTTATATTAATAAATTATTTAAATAATAATTGTATCATAGTACACGACCAGTCCAATACTAATAAGTGCTAATTAATAAGCATTTAAAAGTGTTAAGTGAAGAAAACATATAGCCCCGTAGTCAACTTTAACAAATCTGTCACAAGCTGGCCTACTACGTATATTTTATGGAGAAAATAAAATATCATCACTCACTTTTAAATAATTTTTAAATTTTATGCAAATTTAAAATCTAATAACAACATCAATTTTTATATAATAAATTATTAAAACAATATTTATATCATAGCACACGACCAGTCCGGTACTGCACTACGCCTCTGCACCAAATCTAAATTAGTTAGTTAGCTCGAACTCACAATACTCCAATCAGAATGGCCAGAGAAAGTCTTAGGTAGGATGAGGACAGAATAGTCATTTTGTATCACCTACTGACCTCCACAGACTGAGAGACGTGCCTGCCCTTTCGTATTCTTCTATTATTTATCTTTTACCTAAGACAAAGAGGAGACTATCTATACGACTCCTACTCACCTCTTTTTCTTTCTTTCCAATCTTAAAGTGGTTTTCCGGCTACGGTTTTGAGGTAAAGTTAGTGGTTTTACGCTCTTTGTTTTTGGTGTGATTCTTTTTTTTTTCTTAATCTGCTTTGGATCTGATCCGTTAGGTATTGGATAATTGTTTGCTAATCGGCTCTCAGTACTGTTGTTTTAGGCTAAGAATTTTGGTTGTGTTTGTTTGGTTTTAGTTATTGCTTTTGTGTAGATCGCTAGACGGAACGACATATTAAAAAATATGTGAGCTGATTTGCTAGGCTGCCTGCCAAAATAGTTTACCGACAGCATAAGAAGTCATTCTTGTGTGTAGCATATAGGGCCAAGTCTCCCGAATGATCATAGTATGGCCGCTCATCTAATATCAAATCAATCGGTAGACCTCACTTCCCTTCCCTTCCCCCGTACTATAGCGTATCTAGAGAAGATAGTACGGGGCTTTGCCCTTAATTTAATTTAGTTTAGACGCGGCTCGAATGCCCATACGCATGCTTCTTTTGAATGTTGCATGGTCTATGACATCAGGTAGCCAACAATGGAAGAATAAGCCAAGTGGGTTAATGTTATGCACGGCGGAAGCGATAACCAACAGAACAATCAAGTGCACAACACAAACTATGCTAGATAATTGAATATAATAGCAAGTAAAGAGGCAACCAAACAACCAACAATGCAAAATAGAAAGAACACCAAGATTTAACGAGGTTCGGTATAAATACCTACGTCCTCGGACACCGCTGAAGAAAATTTTCACTATCTTCAAAGAGAACTACAAACTTTTGGGCCACAATACAAATACCACAACTATTGGGCCAAACTGTAATTATCCAAATAGTTGGGCCAAACTGTAATTATCCAAATAATTGGGAAATACTACAAATACCCAAAATAAAAGGGAAAAAAGTAAATATTACAAACTTTAAGGTCCTTAATAAAAGCTCCTTAAACTATGAGGTCTTATATGTGAGACCTTACAAATAGAGGGGGTGGAAGAGAATTTTCAATGGGACACTTAAACTTCTCTCATGTGGCTTCTTTTATAAGCCCACATGAGACCCATGCTTTGCAACTTAACCATTGTGTGATCTCTCCCACTTGCATATGAGCCACACTCAACAAATCTCTACCTTGACGAATATGCCGACCCACCACAAATTTCTTCTTTTTCTCACATTCTCTATCACAACTGCAACGCCTCCAAATGTGCCCAATGGCGCGGTCAAACTCGCACAATGTTGATCAAGTCCAAACAATGACTGAACTTGATCGCTGTCACAACCTTAGTCAACATATCTGCGGGATTCTCGCAGTCTCAATCTTCTGAAGTAAGATTCTCCCTTCATCAATGATCTCCCGCACAAAATGATACCGAACATCAATATGCTTCGTACGAACATGGAACACTGGATTCTTCGCTAAATGGATAGCACTCTGACTGTCAGAATAAAGAGTGATCTTCTTCTGCCCAATTCCCAATTCATCCAGCAATCCCTGTAACCAAATAGCTTCCTTCACAGCCTCTGTCATTGCCATATACTCTGCCTCTGTAGTAGACAAAGCCACTGTAGACTGTAAAGTAGACTTCCAACTCACTGGTGCTCTTGCAAGAGTAAACACACAACCGGTTGTTGACCGACGTATATCTAAATCACCAGCATAATCTGAATCAACATAACCAATAGCATACTGACCACATGTATCATCCCTCTCAAAGACAAAGCTAACATCTACGGTTTTCAACAAATACCGTAGAATCAATTTCACTGTTTGCCAATGTCCTTTACCAGGATCATGCATATACTTGCTCACAACTCCAACTGCATGTGAAATGTCGGGTCTTGTACACACTATAGCATACATCAAGCTACCAACTGCATTAGCATATGGAACTCGAGACATATACTCTCGTTCCTCATCTGTACTAGGAGATAAAGATGCACTGAGCTTCAAATAAGGAGCAAGTGGGGTACTTACAGGTTTAGACTGTTCTGTAATGCCAAACCGTTGTAATACCTTCTTCAGATACTGATTCTGAGTCAAACAAATCTTGCTTCTCCCTCTATCTCTGCTAATCTCCATGCCTAGAATCTTCTTAGCTTCACCCAAATCTTTCATCTCAAACTCTCGATTCAACTGAGTCTTCAACTTTGCAATTTCTTCAACATTCGTCAAAGCTATCAACATATCATCAACATACAAGAGTAGATAAATGAAAGAACCATCATGTAGCCTCTGAAAATACACACAATTATCAAATTTGCTTCTTGTGTACCTCTGACCCCTCATAAACCGATCAAATCGCTTGTACCACTGTCTGGGAGATTGCTTCAAACCATAAAGCAATCTTTTCAGTTTGCAAACAAAATTTTTCTTACCAGCAACTTTGAATCCCTCTGGCTGAGTCATATAGGTTTCCTCCTCCAAGTCACCATGTAAAAATGCAGTTTTTACATCCAATTGAACTAGTTCCATATTCATCTGAGCTACCAAGGCCAACAAAATTCTAATGGAAGAATGTTTCACAACTGGAGAAAATACCTCATTGTAGTCAATTCCTTCCCTTTGAGCGTAGCCTTTAGCCACCAACCTTGCCTTGTAGCAGATGTCATTCTTGTAGGAAATCCATCTTTCTTTGCATATACCCATTTGCACCCAATTGCCTTTTTACCCTTCGGTAGTTGAGCTAGCTCCCAAGTTTCATTCTTCTGAAGAGACTGCATCTCTTCGCTCATAGCTGTCTTCAACTGATCAACTTCAGAACATCTGACTGCCTCTCTATATGTGGAAGGAACATTAGCATCTATAATTGGAAGTGCATAGGCCACCATATCAGCAAATCGAGCAGGTCTGCGAATCTCACGTCTTGGCCTATTAACTGCAATAGATTCTTGTTGCTGTTGAGGTTCCTGAGTAGAACCCTCTCCATCATCTCCCAAATCTCCCTCTGTCACAGGAGTACCATTATCTGTCTCAACAGATCTAACTAGGTTTAATATCGTCGTTTCAAACTCCACCTGCTACTGAGTATGCTCCACCTGCTGTGGAGTACCATTTACCTTTGTCTGGTTTTTTGATTTCTTCAACATTGAAGACTCATCAAATGTCACATCTCGACTGGATACAATTTTCCTCGAACTAGGACACCATAGACGATATCCTTTCACTCCTGAAGCAAATCCTAAGAAAATCGCTTTCTTGGCTCTAGGATCCAGCTTAGATTCTTTCACATGATAATATGCAGGAGAACCAAAAACATGTAAAGAATCATAATCAGAAACAGGTTGTCCAGACCATACCTCCAATGGAGTTCTATCACCAATAGTAGCTGAAGGTAGACGATTAATGAGATGACATGCATAAGTTGCAGTCTCAGCCCAAAATTTCTTGCCCAAAATTTCTTGCCCAACCCAGCATTGGACAACATACATCGAACTTTCTCCAGCAATATTCGGTTCATGCGTTCTACCACCCCATTCTGCTGCGGTGTACCTCTAACAGTAAAATGACGTATAATACCTTCATTCACAATTTCAGAAACTGATCACTGCAATACTCACCACCATTATCTGTTCTGAGATGCTTGATCTTCTTGCCAGTTTGTGTCTCAATCATCTTTTTCCATTTAAGGAAAACACCAAGTACATCATCTTTTGATTTCAAACAGTACACCCAAGTTCTTCTGGAAAAGTCATCAACAAAAGTAACAAAGTAGTGCCTACCTCCCATAGATGCGGTTTTAGTAGGTCCCCACACATCTGAGTGAACATAATCAAGAATACCCTTGGTATTATGAATAGCGGTGCCAAATTTCACTCTCTTTTGCTTTTCCAGAACATAATGCTCACAGAAATCCAGTTTGTAGGTCTTTGCACCTTTCAATAAGCCTCGTTTCACCAAACTGAATAAGGCTTTCTCACTTGCATGTCCCAAACGCATATGCCACAGTCTCATGATCTCAGAATCTGTATCATTATCAGAAACCATAGCCGCTGATCCAATAACTGTACTACCATTATAGTAATACAAGTTGTTCCTCCTAGTGCCCTTCAATACCACAAGAGCGCCTGAAGTGACCCTCAGAATACCATCTCGAATAGATATACCACAACCTTTAGATTCTAAGGCTCCCAAAAAGATGAGATTCTTCTTCAACTTCGGTACATACCGAACATCTGTCAAAACTCTAGTCAGTCCATCATGATTTCTCAAACGGATCGAACCTATCCCAGCAGTATGGCAAATATCATCATTGCCCATATACACAACTGCACAATCAAGCTCTTCAAACTGAAAGAACCAATCCCGATGTGGACACATATGATAAGTATAACCCGAATCCATAATCCACTCATCAGAACCAGAAGTGGATGGATGACCAACTAGACATATATCTGAATCACTATCATCCTCACGCTCAGCAACACATGCATCAGAAACAGCCTTGCCCTTATCTTTCTTTTTCAACTTAGGACACTTTTTCTTCCAATGCCCTTTCTCACGGCAAAAGGCACACTCATCTTTTCCTAATCTACCCCTCGACCAAGATTTTTCCCTTTTTCCTGGTTTCCTACTTTGACTATGCCCTCTCACTGTCAATGCATCTACTGACTCATCCCTATGTTCCCTTTGGTCTTTCTTACGAATTTCATAATTCAACAAAGCAGAACAAACTTCTTCAAAAGATAGTTTATCTTTCCCATGGAAAAGAGTAATGCACAAATGATCTAATTCATCCGGAAGTAAGCTAATCAATAGCGTAACCTTAATTTCATCTTTGAAGGTTTTATCTAAGTTTAACAAATCAGCAATTAACTTATTAAACTCATCAATATGAGAACTGATGCTCGTACCTGGTTTCAACTAGAGATGGAACAATCTCTTCAATAGGTACAACCGATTCTCATTGCTTTCCTTCATATATTTGTTCTCCAGCGCCTTCCACAATTTGTTTGCAAATGTCTCATTTGTGAACGGATACTTTTGTTCTCTACACAAGCAAGAGCGAATCAACCCACAAGCTTTTATATTTAGCCTATCCCAATCTCTTGCACTAATATCTCCTAGTTTTGTTTTTTCCAAAACAATATCCAAATCTTGCTGATACAACCCGTCCAACACCTCACTCTGCCATAAGCCGAAATTATTTCGGCCATCAAATTTTTCAACATCTATTTTTGCATTTGTCATGGTCACTGTCTTCTCAGGTATAGTTGACGATGAAGCCATCACTGCCTCTCACAAATAAGCTCGATACACAAATCAACAATAACCAAGCTCCAACAAACTATTATATTCAACAACTAGCAATCCAAAATCAATAGCCCATAACAGTAGTAAGTGCTTCAATCAAATAGCCACTAACTACCCAAAACCTTCGGCTCTGATACCGATTATTATGCACGGCGGAAGCGATAACCAACAGAAAAATCAAGTGCACAACACAAACTATGCTAGATAATTGAATATAATAGCAACTAAAGAGGCAACTAATCAACCAACAATGCAAAATAGAAAGAACACCAAGATTTAACGAGGTTCAGTATAAATACCTACGTCCTCGGGCGCCGTTGAAGAAACTTTTCACTATCTTCAAAGAGAACTACAAACTTTTGGGCCACAATACAAATACCACAACTATTGGGTCAAACTGCAATTACCCAAATAGTTGGGCTAAACTGTAATTACCCAAACAAAAGGAGAAAAAGCAAATATTACAACTTTAAGGTCCTTAATAAAAGGTCCTTAAACTATGAGGTCTTATATGTGAGACCTTACAAATAGAGGGGGTGGAAGAGAATTTCCAATGGGACGCTTAAACTTCTCTCATGTGGCTTCTTTTATAAGCCCACATGAAACCCATGCTTTGCAACTTAACCAATGTGGGATCTCTCCCACTTGCATATGAGCCACACTCAACAGTTAACATGTTAATTTGCTCTTCTTCATCGAGTTTGTTTTGCATTTGGACAACGATACCCCACCATCTACCTACGTAGGCACTGAAACTTTTGTCAACTTTCCGATTTAGAGTCTTGAGATCTGATCTTTAGGTTTGGTTTTAGATATTTGACTCTTTGAATATTTGTTTATGTAGTAGCTTGTGGTTTGCTTTTGAAATTTCTTTATTTGTTTATATAGTTGTTTATGTGCTTTTGGTTTTGTAAAGTTAATGTCCCCTATTCTTTTGGTTCTTTTCATGTTTTGCAATTATTTCACTTGAACAGATGAGACACACTTTTTTTTGCACAATTCACATATCTAGAATAAGAGTAAACGATTTCTTGCAAAGCCGGAATGACTGCACTCTACCGCCTTCCCTCAAAACGTCTACCAAGCCCTTCTTTCGGTGGCTGATCAACGTATCTTTCTTCCCCTTTTCCTTAACTTGAATGGAAGGACGTTTTGATTCGCCCTAAGTGGTGACCAGGACCCCACAGAATGGATAGCCTTTTTTAGGGAAAAGTTGATTCGTCTTTACTTCATTAGGATTTCTATGTAACTCTCCCTTGGTGATTGAGGGTCTTTTGGATAAACTGTTTGTGAATTTCTATTGTTGCAAAATGGATATGGCAAATTAGATTTTTCATCTTCTCCAATCAAGTTATGTATATCTTTTTCTTTTTTCACGAAATGTATACCATTTTTAACTAAAGGTATTGAACTGGAGTGCGGATCTGCTTTGCTGGATAATTGTTTGCAAAATGGCTTTAAGTTAGTTTTGATTTTAACTTTGTGTTATTTTAGAAATGAATTCTGGTGCCGGATTATTATTTTTGAATACAGTGACAAACTTGTTTCTTCTCTTATATTGAGGTCACTGAATTTGAAATTGGTAACACAGGTACATACTTTGTTCACATTGCAATATCTAAATGGTGTTTTTATATTTCTTCCTATTTGTTGTAATGCATCTTTTGTTGTCAGTTTTACCGATTAGATATTTGATAGTGGTGAATATGTTTGGCACGTTATGCTTGTCGAGAAACTCTTTATCTTATTTTTTAAGCCGTACAAAGATTTACTGAAAAATCTGTTTCTTCCATTCTATGGATTCCTAGTATGTTGTTGTCTGTTTGCCAAACCCTTGTATGTATTAATTTATTATCTTTTTATATAAATAATTAGCTTCTTGAATTTTGTTTTAGATTGTTAGTGTTTGACTTTGTAAAGATCAAGTTATTATTTAGTAATATACTATTTTGTGTGTAAATTACTACTTTTTCTCTGACAAATCAATCAACTAATAAGTGAATTGGTTTAAATCTATATTGTTTTGATAATTTAATATAGTTTTGAGTATGAATCAAAGCTTTTGACTTTTGAGTAGAAGTTGTTTCATATTTAACCCATTTTATTTGTCCGCTTACGAACTTTAAACAAGTTTTTCAGGACAAGTATAATATACTTGGAAACATGGATATGACAGTGTTACTAAAGAGAGACCAAATTCTTTCTTCAAGGGTGTTGGTTAGCAAGGATGGAAGTGTTGGAAACGTAAGATGGGAAAGGAATAAGATAATTCATGGGTGGTTATGGTTTATCCCCTGCTGATTTCCCGATATTGGACCCCCTATTTTGATCATTCCCCAACGATTTGTGTCAAACTGGCGGCAATTGTTGTATGTTTGGGAGGTATTAGGGGTATTATTTGTATGGATAAGGTTTTAATGTCTGGTAGCTTGAATCAAGATGTGAATGTCTGTATAAAAGCACTGGAGAATCAACTAAGAGCACAAGGAGAACCACTAGCAAGTGAGTATGTCGAAATCCAAATCGAACCCAACAAGACGGAATCTTTGGACTGAAGATTGGCCTTCCGAGTTGAGAGCTCTTGAAGTTGTCGTTCGAGTTATGTTTTTCATCTATCAATCTCAGGTGTGTAACAGATTGATATCTTATTGTTCAATTTTGTTGTTAAATTTCAAATCCTGATATTTTTCTTTGAAATTCTCTTTCAGATAAAAGATTTGATAGCAAATTAGAGAAAGTAGAGGATGCGTGAAATTGAATATTCATAAACAAAACTTGAAAAAAATGCGTAAAGCAAGAGGGTTCATTTCTATGTTGGATGAGAAGATATTGAAGGTAGATGCATATTAACTGATTACTTACATATTTTATAAATCAATATTTTGAATGATAATGATTTTTTTTAATATTTTTAGTTTAAAAATGAAATTAAGAGGTTGATGGATGGTGATGGGAAGAGCTTGTGTCTTACTGAGCCTGTAACAAATATCAACCTATCTCATAGGAAATCGTTATTAGATGCATATTATGTTTTTAGCCAACAAATTTAGCCTCGCTATGCTTTTATCCGCTTTTATTTGATTTTTTACTTTATTACTTGTTTTTGCATAGATTACTAATTTATTATTTCTAATTTTGTCTCTGCTGAGGGAGGTTATCGAAGATTCAACAGAAGATGTTAACATTTTCTTGGTAGGTTTTAATTTGTAACGTTAAAGATTTAGTTTGGTAATTTTTTTTCTGTTTTTTTTCCAGGATGATGTCCAAATCAAGGTGTTAATAAAGTTCTTATTGGTACTAGCATTTTTAGTTGGTTCTTTTTTGTTGTTTTGCTCCCCTCTTTTGGCAATATCTTTAATATAATGTCCTTTGTGTGGTAGGGATTATTACGGACAGCAGTTCTGGATGTTGATTTACTTTCGCAAATTTGCTAATATCACTTTTGTACTTTATAATGTTGACCTTATGCTCATAATAATTTAGATTATTAATTTTTATTATTACAACTAAAAAGTCATGAGTAATGCTACTCGTACAAATTACTTTTACAAACTCATTCATATAAACTGACGTAGTATCTTTATATAATCTTTACATCATCCATCTTAATTAATGTAATTTATTATTAATATATGTTTATCAAATCATTTTATCTATTTATCAAATCACATCATGCCACGTTAGTTTGTATGAGTAAATTTGTGAAAGTAGTTTATAAGAGTAGTATTACTCAAAAGTCTTTTTGAAGAGCTATCAAAGAATTTTGTTACCATTCAACAAAATATATCAATTTATTAATACCCTATGCCTTAACAATGTTAATCCTTGTACTTTTTAAAGCTTTATAGCATACCTTTAATGTTATTGATATAATTTTTTAAATAGAAAAACATATTTTGTAAAATTTATACGTTTATGATGGATAAATTGAATAATGCCTAATATTATTCGTCTGAATTAATTCTGCAAAAGTTTGATTGTATGCCCATATAATCTACATCAACAAATAATGTTTTTACTTTAATATCTTCTCCTGATAAACTCACAAAGATGACCAAACTGTCACATGCACTTGTTAATTAAAAATCATAATTGAACATACACTAATACCATTGATTCAGTCCTTTTTTTTTTTGAGTAAATGAAACTTGTATCGAGCCAGATTTCATCAAATAAAAATTTCTCCCATTTTTCACTGTTATATGAGATAAAATTATTTTACCCTTGAATTTATAGTACGAATTAAAAACATATAAAAGGGTAAAAGAAGAAATTATGGTGTGTTCCTATATGTTTTATAAACTTTGGAAGGAAAAATTAAATGATGACATAGAACAAAAATTGTGATTTATCTTCTTTTTTAAAAAAAATGTAAAATATAATTTGATCAAAATTGAATATATTTGTCATGTATATAATCACATTTATTATTATATATCAAAGCCGCCAATGCTGTTAACTTTTGATAATCATTGGTTTTGTTTCAGTTATTCATTTTTTGAGATTCCCATTTAATCCTTGGTTATAATAACATGGTCAACTAATTACTTCCGAAATGAACAACTCATTTTCGGTATAATCAAAATTTGAAATAAATAGAAAGTTTACTTCAATACATATTTACATATTTTAGAGCCTTTTCCATGTTAAAACCATAATAAATAATTATGGATCAAAATAACGCGAAGCGAACACATGCAAATGCATATGCATTTACGAACTACATGAGCAAATTTCAACTAAACTATGCATGTTACCGAAAAGATTAATGAAATCTACATATAAAATATGAGAACTTTGGTGTATTAATTCAATATTCTTTCAAAAAAAGCAACTCAATATTCTAATCCATTTATTAATCAACTTAATTTGTAAATTTGAAATCAATTATGTACACAAGGATATGACTGGCAGCAACGATACTACAGAAGGTGAAAAAAATACTTCAACAGAAGATCAATGTTGATGTGAACAAATTTGAACAAATTATTAATTTTATCAAGGGTAGCAATTTATAGTGGATGGATGGTAGCAGCAGTGCTACAGAAGATGAAAAGTGGCCAGTTAGTTTGCCTCTTACAAAAGAAGAATTGACTAAGAAAAATCGTTTCCGGCCAAGCGCTGCAGCAAGAGATCACATATTTAAGCGGCTTGATGACAAAGAGAATATTGAAGAACTTAAAAATCAGGAAGACGGAGGTATAGAAATCAAGTTACTTGATTCTGATGTAATGAGAAAGACTATCCACTCTTTTGTTCGTTACCTAATTAAAGGAAAGGAAACTTAACAATTAATCTTCATAGTTACTTCAAAGTACCAATGTCGTGGTTAAAGATAGAGAGCTCTTCAACGTCGTGCAATGTTTTTCTCTGTTCTTAAAAGGAGACGCACAATTATTTAAATTATGTGCTTAATTTGTTTTGTTAACTTGGATATATTATTCGGGGGTATTGTTAAAGTTTGATTCAAAATTTTTACTTTTTTAGACATGTCATCTTTATTTTTATCTTTTAATATTTTGAAATTATTTCACTTGAATTAATGATACACACTATTTTACGGAAAAGTTGACTTGTCTTTACTTCATTGAGGATTTATATGCAAATCTCCCGTGTGATTGAGGGTCTTTCGGATAAACTATTTGTAAATTTCTATGATTGCAAAATGGATATAGCAAATTAGATTATTTTATCTTCGCGAGTCAAGTTATGTCTATCCTTATTAATAGTTTTCTTGAACGAAAGCAGTGACCTAGAGTGTGGTACTACTAGAGTGTTTGTTTTTCTAATACCCCAAAATACGTAAAATGGCTTTAAGCCAGTTTTGATTTTAACTCGTTTTATTTTGGAAATGAATTGTGTTTCTGGTATTGTTTTTGAATACAATAACAAACTTGTTTATTCTCTGTTATTGAGATTGTAAACTGGTAAATGAATTTGAAATTGGTAACACACAGGCATATACTTTGTACATATTGCAATATCCAAACGAAGTTTTTACATTTCGCAATATCTAAATGAAGACACCCTATCTTGTGACTTAGAAATGAAGATAAATGTATGATTGACTCATAACTGTTAATTAACAAAACTAAATGTTTCGAACGGTTGAATTGAAATACATCAATGCTTTAATAAGAGTGTATTTACTATTTGTTATTTCACAACAAAGTGAAATTAAAAGAAATAAAAATAAAAATACTGATATTTTAAGTAAATATATGATATATCTTTATTTTGTGATATTATCATGTATAGAAGCCCCAGCTATAAGATAAATAACGGCTTATTTTTAATTTTACATATTTTAGATGAAGGTTTACCATGGGAAAAAGAAAATTAATAAGTAAATTAAAAAAAAACCCACATTTATGTGATATATACACACATACATTTTTGCTCTAATCTAGTCTCTGGGATAAGTTTTATACACACCAAAGGTTTCCAACAATTGGATACATCCAACAGCTAGATTTATATTCACAACATTAATTGAAAATAAAAAGCTGGTCTTATATTTATAGTACTAAAAATTAAAAAAAAACAAAGCAATTGTTTTATTGTCTTCCATCTTCTCCCTTCTTTCTTTTGCCTGTCACTTCACTCTCTAGACTTTTATTCTCATTTTTTACAATTGGTAACATTTTCATTTTTTACAATTGAAAATAAAAAGCTGGTCCCTTAGCAACCAATTTATTTGCACACGAAAACTAAAAGCTTTGCCCATATCTTACCTAACTTCCAATATCAGTGTAATTTTTCTAAGTGATGAAAGAGATTGATATTCACAACTTACTGGTAAAATATGTAATTTAGCATGTTGAAAAATCCTTGTTGGTTCTAGACATGCATGTGCATTGCACATGAGTATTTTGTCATCATGTGATAAAAACATTAAATATGGATATTTTTCTTATCTCATTTATTTTATATAGATGTTTTGTATTAGGAGAATTTTAATTAAAATAGGATAAGTCTTGATATGGTATCCTAGTTAAATAAGAATAAGTTTTATGGTATCCTAGTTGAATAGGAATAAGTTTGGATTTAGAATCCTAATTGAATAGGAAGTTTTATTAATTATCTCTTATTAGATTAGGATATTATTTAAGTATTCTAGTTTACTTAGGAGAAGAATATTATCAATTCCTATAATGTTTGATTGTTATCCAAACTTTCCTTATGAGTTTTATTGAGATTCTACAGGATTTTGACCAGGATTACAATTCATATCAAATACTATATAAAGCTATCTTCATAGCTTTCGGTGGAATTAATTCAAGGCATTCAAGGCATTCAACGCAAATTGAGAGAGAGCAATCAAGAGCAAGTTTGAGTGCGTTTTTTATTTGGTTTTTATGTCTTGTATAAAGCTTTAGGCTTTGGTTAATTATTATAGATCGTGTGAGCTTAAGGGAGTTGAGTAATCACAGGTGTCTATACTAGTTACGGGTCTGTAGCAGTTACGGGTGTTATGTTATTCTTAATAGCGTGTTGTTAAGATAATCATGACAGAAAAAGAGCAGCATCAGAAGAGTGTGTGAAGAACTATGGTTGTGATCGGGGTTGATCAAGTTTACATAGATTAGGTTAGTGAGTGAGCGGGTGTCTACCACTGTAAAGAGTCCTAAGTCGAGTGTAAACACATACAACATAGTGGATTGCAACTCTTATTGCCCGTGGATGTAGGTTGGTTATAACCGAACCACGTAAAAATCCTATTCTTATTTACATTATGGTTTTCTGTTATATTATTCGTAACTTTCATATGCTACAAAACCCAACAATTGGTATCAGAGTGGGTACACTGACATACTAGTGTAGATCAGAGTTTTTTGGCAGGTATGGAAGGATTTCGAGTAGGAGGATTGGTCACTCAACCACCGTTACTTGAAGATGCAAACTATGCTTATTGGAAAGTCAAGATGAGAGCTTTCATCAAATCAATTGATGAAAGAGTATGGACGAGCATTGTTCATGGCTGGACACCCCCAACAAAAGCCAATGACGTTGGGTAGCAGATTGAGAAACCACAGAATGAGTGGAGTGAAGCTGAATATCGATTAGCTGGATGGAATTCTAAAGGCATCAATGCAATCTTTAATGTTGTCAACCTTCAACAGTTCGGATTAATTTCAAAGTGCACCATTGCAAAAGAAGCTTGGGATATCCTTGAGGTAAAGAATGAAGGTACCCAAAGGGTTAAAGAATCTAAGTTGCTTACTTTGACTTCTAAATTTGAAAACTTAGTTATGCATGAAGAAGAAACCATTAGTGAATTTCATACTAGACTTTGTAAAATTACTAACTCTGCTTATATGCTTGGTGAGGAATATACTAAGGCTAAAATTGTTGGCAAGATACTTAGATCTTTACCAGAAAAATTTCAGCCTAAGGTCACAGCTATCGAAGAAAGCAATAATGTAAAATCGTTGCAAGTTGATGAATTGATTAGGTCTCTTCAAGCATATGAGATGGGTTTAAAGACAAGGAGGGAAAAGAGTGTTGCCTTTGTTACTTCTTTAGAAAAAGAAGAAAAAGATGACAACAATCTTGATGATTCCGATGATGAACTTGCTCATTTGGCAAAGAATTTTGTCAAATATATGAAGAAAAATCTCAAGAAGAAAAATTCTGAGAACTTTGATGCTAAAAAATTTCGTAAAGAACGGGCAAAGAAAAAACAAGAGAAGCTTGAGAGAAGACTCAGAAACAGATGAAGACAACTCCAACAATTTTTTAGCATTCAATGGGACTATTTTAGATAAAAAGCAAACAGTTATGTCTGACATAATTGAAGTTGTTATATCTAACGTAACAGAACAGATCAGACATTGATGAGTCAGATGCTGAGAAGGATACTGAATACTATTGAGAACTTCAAGAGGCGTATAATGCACTTTATGAGATGTGGGAGAAGCAAAAAGTACAGATCAAAACTCTTCAGAATGAGCAAGAAGTGCTCAAGAGTGAAATAGTATCTGCAGAAGAAAAATCATAAAACTGCAAGCTATTGTGATAGACAAGACAGAATGTATCCACAAAATTACTATAAAATTGGATGAGGCAAACAAGTGCATTAATCAACTCAAGATAGGCTCAGCAAAGCTTGATCAAATTCTGAGTTTAGGCTGTGATAACTCCATCAAACATGGGCTGCGGTATGATGAAAAGAATGGCGCTTCAACATCAGAGACAATGTTTGTTAAAGCTTCAAATTCTGGTAACACTTTTAACTCAAGCTTTAAAGATGTGACTGATTTTGCTTTCCCAATGAGTTCTTTCATTTCAAATCCAAAAAAGGTAAGAAAATTTGTTCCTATCTACTATTTTTGTGGTGTTAAAGGTCACATTAGACCTAGGTGTTATAAATTACAAAATTTTTTAAACAAAAAGGCAAGTCAGTTTAGACAATTACCTAAGACACAACAGGTTTGGGTTAAGAAACATAAAACTCACTGCAAAGTTGCTGCACTTAATGTTTCTTCAAATAATGATTGTGCTTGTTCTAAACATGTGACAGGAAATGAAAAGTGTTTGAAAATTTTCAGTCAGACAATTGATGACAAAACGTGTTGTTTAGAAACTTAGTGAATCAAAGATTATCTGCACTGAGTATGTTTCATCTGATAATCAACTAGTTGACCTGTTCATATAAAGCACTATGATGCATTGAGATTTGAAAACTGAGAAAGGACATTGGCACTTGGCAGTTACTTGAATTATAACAGTGTTTAGTTATATTGTTTATATCTGTAGCATCATTAGTTTATTTATAATTAAAACATGCTTGAGCGGTTTTATTAGTATAAATTTACTTGTAATTTCAAGTCAAATACAGAGAGGGCTACTAGTATATGATGTGTGAAAGCCATCAATTGAGAATAACTTCAATGTATATTAGAAATATGTTGAGGTCACCTACTCAAATGGAAAAGGGCTACCTCTATACATGTGTGAAAGCTACTGTATTCATTCAAAAAATTCACATTAAGATTAACTTTTGTGTGTGTAAGAAGCATGTTTAAGTTGATCACTCAATTGGATTAAGTGATAAAATAATATTTATGTTTGAGGTTTATCCACAACTTGGATACATGCTTGGTTATAAAAGATTATATGATGTCCAGATATTTCTGTTAAGTAAATCTCGACTGTTTTCAGTTACGGTTTACACAACTTACGATCAGTGCTTTATGTTTTACTCAGTTTGATCCTCTTAAGTGTATTTTGACGTGTCAAAAGTTCCAGGTCAGCGAAATTGATTTGAGGGGGAGTTTGTTCAGTTGCAATAGTACTTGATTTAATTAGTTTCTTGGTTTTTAAAAATTTTTTTTCACATTTATGCACAATTTGAAGAGGTTAACATTTAGTTAGGGGAGTTTTGTTTGTCATTTTGTTTTTCTTTTATACTTTGGCACTTGTTCAGAAAACATGGGGGAGAAGTATGGATGTTTTTTGTATTATTCAGTTGTTTCTTTATTTTTTTAGGTTGTCATAATAGTCTTTGTTTAAGTGTTTCATTTTCATTGCATTACATGTACTCATGCATTTTTTTAACATTTAGATGTTTTCATCACAAGATGCCAAAGGGGGAGATTATTGGTTCTAGACGTGCATGTGCATTGCACATAAGTATTTTGTCATCATGTGATAAAAACATTAAATATGGATATTTTCCTTATCTCATTTATTTTATATAGATGTTTTGTATTAGGAGAATTTTAATTAAAATAGGATAAGTCTTGATATGGTATCCTAGTTAAATAAGAATAAGTTTTATGGTATCCTAGTTGAATAGGAATAAGTTTGGATTTGGAATCCTAGTTGAATAGGAAGTTTTATTAATTATCTCTTATTAGATTAGGATATTATTTAAGTATTCTAGGTTACTTAGGAGAATATATTATCACTTCCTATAATGTTTGATTGTTATCCAAACTTTCCTTATGAGTTTTATTGAGATTCTACAGGATTTTGACAAGGATTACAATTCATATCAAATACTATATAAAGCTATCTTCATAGCTTTTGGTGGAAATTCAAGGCATTCAAGGCATTCAACGCAAATTGAGAGAGAGCAATCAAGAGCAAGTTTGAGTGCGTTTTTTATTTGTTTTTATGTCTTGTATAAAGCTTTAGGCTTTGGTTAATTGTTATAGATCGTGTGAGCTTAAGGGAGTTGAAGTAATCACATGTGTTTGTACCAATTACAAGTGTTATGTTATCTTTAACACGTTGTTAAGATAATCGTGACAGAAAAAGAGCAGCATCAGAAGAGTGTGTGAAGGACTATGGTTGTGATCGGGGTTGATCAAGTTTACATAGATTAGGACTATGGCTGTGATCGGGGTTGATCAAGTTTACATAGATTAGGTTAGTGAGTGAGCGGGTGTCTACCACTGTAAAGAGTCCTAAATCAAGTGTAAACACATATAACATAGTGGATTGCAACTCTTGTTGCCCGTGGATGTAGGTTGGTTATAACCGAACCACGTAAAAATCCTGTTCCGATTTACATTATGGTTTTCTGTTATATTATTCGTAACTTCCATACGCTGAAAAACCCAACAATCCTAGATGTGGATTTTCTGAGAGTGGATCTTCTGATACTCTTGAAGTGGGTGCTGACCTTCCGAAGGTTTCCAGAGACAGTTTAGATAGTCAACTTGAGAAGACTAAGAAATCAAATAAGCCTGAAAAGTCTCAAATGAGCAATGACCGTGTTGATAGATGTAGGAGAAAAAAGGGCCGAGTGGGGTGAATACTTAAACTAAGAGCACCTTCGGTAAGTTATGTGCATCTATTTACTTGAGAACGTAATTTTTTATTTTTTATTTTTTTGCTTTTGCAATGTTGCATCACTCAACGTAAATTGTCAGATTTGAGAGTGATTCTTATCGGAGATGTTCTAATTTTTCTGAATATATGAGTCAAATTAAGCAATTTAGTATTTTTGTAAAAACAAAAGCCTCATTCAATGGAAGGAAATTATAAAGTCGTAGCCGTTCCAGCTTCATGTTTACCAGTTTTTGCAGCTGAATCTCTAATTGTTTCTGCTCTTGTCACCTTTCATTGATTTTAGTTAATTCATCATCTGTTGTATTTAGAAAGTTCGTTGTTGGAGGTTAGGCCATTCCTTGTAGGGATTGCCAGCATAACGTTTCTGATGCGTTGTTCATTTATTGTTCATAGCTACGAAGATCTCTAATTTTTGCTATTGAGTGAGAATCATTTACATCAAAGGCGGAAGAATCATTTGCTATCGAGTATCAAATTGATTTTCCCTCAACGTATATTTGAAAAAATCAGCAATTATTGGCAAATATAAATACAAGTAACATATGGTAAACCAAAATAGAAAATGGAATTATTAAATAGAAAGTTACTCACATCTTTCTTTATGAATATTAGATTTCCGTTAAATAACATAAAAGGTTTCAAGTACACATAATACAAACCAAAAGTACAGTAGCAATCTAACATATGACTACTGTAGCTTTGAGTACTCCTCTGACGATAATGTTCACTTAAGAAGGAGCAAAATTACTTTCCTTAAAATCTCTACCGTTAACATTGATTGGAGCAAGATGCTACACAACATATAAACAGGCCATCTACCATTCCTCTTTCAATATGTTGTGCCATTTCATATTCAATAAAAAATACTTTCCCTTCACTTCACTAAGGTCTATATTGTACTTATTTATTCCCTCTTTACATGTTATTTATTTTATTATTCCATTCACATAAGATAATTTCTTGATTATTCTTATTAAACCTGTAAATGTTTAAGAAGAGAAATTTATTAATAATTATTAAATATTGTTAACCACTAATTAAAAATTAATAATCTTCAATATGACAATGTTATCGTTTTATTTAAAATTGAGAAAGAAATTAATGTATACCATATCCACTGCTCATCTATTTCCGCTTTTTAGGTAGAATAGTATAATTATATAACTCCCTTGGTTGAAATCAATCTAATCTCACAAGATTGTATGACACTGTAGCTTTCTATATTTATAGCATGATTAGTAATCTATGATTTAAAACAATTTAATTTCTATTTCTGAAATTAAAGGTATTTGACCATAGTGTACCTATCTGTGAAGTTGAAGTTAACATTTATGCAAGTATTTTGCTTCTTATTTGAGAGGTGAAGTTATTCATGAATTAGTTAGTTCAAGTTAAATTTGAAGACTGGGATTTAAGTATGGAATAGGATTAGTAAACATCTTGTACTAGTAAACAATCTTGTAAGGGCAGATCCCTTATTTGTAAATCAAATTTCTAGGAGGCTTTTGGAAATTAAGTGAAGTTCATGGTTGGCATATATAGTTCGTCACTAATAATTCAGAAAGAATGAATTTTGTATGGAGAACAATTTTGCATCAGCTGTTGTATGTTTTTCTCTGCTTTCTCTTTTTTCAGAATGCATTCTCCCTGTAACTTGCCACCAGTGTTGATAGCAGTTTTCTTAACAAAACTCCAAAGCCTTCTGTTCTACATGGCTTCACCATCTTATTGGATGTAGAATTTTACGTGTTGAAAACAATCCATCTTATTATATATTATATGATTGATAAGGAATATAATAATTTACTTGGACTATTTTGGATCCCTAGCTGTGTGATAATGTTTACAACATCCAAAAGTGGTAGAAACCAAGCCAACTAGAATGGTTATTGTTATATTACTGTTATTTTGGAAAACCGCCCTTTGCCTTAGGTTTTCTACTGAGAAAGACAATCAATGCTACTGCCAACTATGTTGGCTTCAATTTTTTTGCTTTTCAAAATCTTCATTACTTTTAAGATTATGAATTTGATACTCAGTTTAGTATAAAGAAAGTAATGGTTTCTATTTTATAGACTGAGGCATTACGGAAGTTGTGGTTGATGGCCCAGCAAGTTGTTGCTACAGGTGGTGGTGCTTTGGTTCGTCCAATTAACTGGTATAGTTGGTTCATGGATATAAAACTGTTCAAGTTTTCCTAAACTAATATAATCAACATGTGCAATCCTGACTTCTGGTGTAAATGAGATTCTGGCTGGAACAAAAAATGAATTGACCTGCATGCCATTTAAATTTCTGGGAACACGAGTCGGGGGATCACTGTCTTTCTAGATGTGCCTCCGGATGCCTGAGCTAGGAGAATTGCTGCCCCCTTTTGCATTTTGACGCAGGCGATCCTTATACAAAGATGGCATTTGTTCTACGATGTTTAGTGCTTTGCTACAGCATCAGAATGTATATATGGTAGCACTAAGATCTGGATCTAAAATGCTGCTGTTGGTTTTGACACCTATTGAACTCCCTGCAGGCCTTTATGGGGCTGTTCACTCTTTCAAAAAAGAGATCTGTGGAATATGCCACTGCTGATGTTACTGTTTCCCTTATTAATATGTTCTCTCCTATGCATTATATGTTTAGCGTCCTACATCTAAAGCTTTTTAGTTTTTGTATCCTGTTGCATGTAAAAGAGATGGGTGCAGTTGTCACATACGTGAAAAGGCAGTTATTGAAGTGGCTTTTAAACAAACTAGTATTTTATTGATTCAAACATTTAGCAAGCTTGCGTTAAAAGGAGTGTTTTTCCCGAACTGAACCAGAAGAGCACTCTTATTATTGACTGCAAAAAAAATCAGAACAAGGGCATGAAGTTTAGACGTATCACATGCCACTCAAACACTCAAACATGCCACTTCCACCTTGGCCAAGATGAACTTGATGCATAGATTCCAGTGAAGAAAACAAAATTAATGCTTAAGAAACCCAGAACATGTTAACTTCCATATTGTCTTGGGACAAGATATAAACAGATGGGCAGACAAGATGTCAGGAAATTTCGGACAATGAAGAATAGTATCTGGGTCAATATCCCATAAGACCAATGAAATAACAAATATAATCTACAGGCTACAAATAAACAGATACAACTTACATTTGATGGCTGAAAATTTAGAACCCAACTTTTCAACAACCAAGTTAAATATATCTTGAACAGAAATCACTTTGGATGATGGACTAGGAACAGCCTATACAGGAGGAGAAGACAAAGACAATAAAACCATTGCTAAAATTCCATAAACATGATACATACATGAGAGGGATTTTCCCTATCACAAACATTAGAATATGCTAACCATAGTGGCCAGTAATCAGAGAGAATCCCACGTCGAGTTGGTTAAGGGCACAATGCATGAGATTGTTAAACTATGCCCATACAGGGACCAAATATAGTATATAATAATTGTCACAGAAGGAAGCAGGACTGGCATTATCAATGCATGATCTTGTCCACGTGGGCCTTTGGGCAATGCACAGTAGAAACGCTCTCCTATGGGCAAGTGCGAATCCACATTGGGGCTTGACAAACAAAACCACCATTCTTTTGTCCTGTAAACAAGGGTATGTCAGGAACAATAAGTACACAAATCACATTAACAAAAGAATTCTTTTTATTCACAGGAAACAAGGATATGTCAGGAACAAGTCAACAATGCGAGGTTCCTCAGTTGACTCTCCCAACACATGAACATCTTGACTGTATGTTCCAAACCGCTGAGCAGTTCACGGCCGCCTGGCAGATATATATACCACAGGTATGAGGACAGCATACAAGCTATGATGAAAATAACACAAATCAGCGGTCGCAATCTCAATGTACTTGTGGATTTCAAAATTAGCTTTCAAGGAATATGTCCACAGCCGATATCAATTACTTCCAACCACAGGAATTTTCTTATTAAAAACTGTTCTCATTTTGCAAAAATGGCGCGCTTGGCGCATTTATTATTATTAAAAAAACCGCCAAAATGTGAGGTCCCACTGTGTTTTTTTTTTAAAGAATTAAGAATACATTACTGATTTTAAATTTAAAAAAGATTATGTTATTGTTATTAATATAAAATACATTAAAAAAATGTGTAGCACATAAAATATGATACAAAAATAGGAAATCAAACAGTATCTTCAATATTTTAGTGCTACTTTTTCTTTAACTAAGTTTAAAGTCCAAATTATAATCTATATTTATTTGCAAATATATGTTAGATTATTTGTTTCAAAAAAATAATTTCCATATTTTTAATATTTGTGTTCGTATGGAAACATAAAACATAAAATAATATTTATAGTGAGATAATATACATGCAACAAAAAGTTTAGATTAGACTTAGTAATAGGTTGTTTTAGCACGGTCTTGTGTTGTATTAAATCTTATGAATCCAAATCAAATCCTCCATTAACTAATTAAATTTAATTTTGAAAACTCAAACTCAATTATTGATTTAACATATTATCTAATCCAGAATTCATTTAACTCAATAAATTTATTATTTTTTTAATCAAATGGGCTCATGTTGTATTAACAGGTTATGTAAAAGTTTGCCTGATGTAGTTTAAATATTAGATAATTATCACAAGTTAATATATCTAATTTATTTACATATAATCATCCAATTGAAATCAGTGCAAATTTTAAATAAAACTTCAATAGTTAGTTTGATTGATTATTAAATTTGTAATCAACATATTACTCATTTATTTACATAATTATGTTAATTAAATTCAATGCTATTCTAAAATGTTATATCTATCTAATTAGCATCATCTTAGAATAATTAGACAATAACATATATGAAGAATTTGTTTCTAACTAAAATAAAATTGAAGATTTAATTTTGGATTATATATATGAATTCCTTTTGTACTAGTTACCGATGGTAAGTTTCTATAACATTATTAGTTAATTTCACTTAATAATCTCGAAAATATAAATATTTGTATCTTTACGAATAGTTATATTAATTTAAGGCATAAGCTGATGTTTGTTTTCTTCCACTTATCACTTAACACTTAAAGTGTTTAGATTTAAATCTTAAAATTTTTGTTTGTTTTTTCATTTAGCACTTATTTTAAGTGATAAATCACTTAATTGAAAAAGTGAAAATTTATCACTTTTTCTAATCACTATTGTCTAAATGAGGTGTTAAAAATTTTATGCCATAAATATCCCTACATATTAAAATAATATAAATTTTATGAAATTTTCTAATCATTATTGTCTAAATGAGATGTTAAAATTTTTTTTCATAAATATCCCTACATATTAAAATAATATAAATTTTATCAAATTTTTATTTATGAATATTATTTTAATTTATTAAAAGGTACAATTTTGGTATATTTATGATTGTTTTAGTATTTATTATCAAATTTTTATATTATTTATTACTATATTTATAATTACCATATTAATATATGATAAATATTTTTTATAATTGTTAAACTTTCATTTATTTCTATTAATATTTTAAATTAATTAGATAATAATATGTTGAATAATAACTATTAAAAAATTTGATATCATTATAAAGAGTGAGTTTTAAAATAGATAATATATTTGATAGAATTGTATTACATATTATAGGGACAGTTTTATTGAAAATTCAAAAGTTATTTATTAGATTGCTAAGGATATTTTATTTTATTTAAAGTGTAAATTTAAAGTAAAGAATTAATATTTAATATTGTAAGTTAAAAGATCATATTAGTTTTTTTTTTTTTTTAAGTTTATCAAATGAAAAACACTTTAATTAATATAATTATTCTCCTATGATTCAAAATATGGTCCTCAAAATGTAATGGATAAAATACTACTCTTACAATTTTTTTATACAAATTGATATGACTCAAACTTGATCTAATTGGAGGAATGAATTTTAAAAATTAATAAGATTAAGATATAGTAGTTATACCATAATATCATATGAGTTTATATAATATAATATTAACTATTTAAATGAAAATTTTTTTATTTAATTCTAGTTAATAATTATTTTTTAAAGGTGGTAAGAAATATAATATTAATTATTTAAATGAAAAAGAATTTTGATTTGATTTAATTTTATTAACTATTTAATTTGTAAATGATTGTATAAATATAAATATAAACATTTTACATTTTAACAAGGGTAAAAATGTTATATTAAAGGTAAAATATTCTCTTACCACTTCTTTTAAGTGGTAACTAAAAAAGCAAACAAACATCCTATTAAGTGATGTAAATTGAGTTCTAAAAAGTGTTTAGATCTAAAAAGTGTTAAGGAATTAAAACAAACACCACCTAAGTCTAAAAGCATAAATACAAATTAAATTTTATTACATAAAAATCTCTTAAAATCTTTATTAAATAATTATATTAATTTAAGCCATACGTCTAAAAGCATAAATACAAATTAAATTTTATTACATAAAAAAAACTCTTAAAATCTTTATTAAGATTTGGCGTAATGACTTAAGTGATAAGTGGGAAAATAATTAACCCTTAAATTGTAATATCCAAATTTTGTGTTTCATGTATAAAATCATTTAGTATGAAAAAAAAAATTAAAATGAAAGAGTTGTCTACTCTGACTTTAGTAACTAATTCAATATTATAACCCAATACCCATTTGCTTATGTTATGCAATTAAAGTAATTCGTCACAAATAAAATATATTTTGGAACTAAATACTTTGTCTCAAAATTATTTTATTTCCTTTAAAACATCTATCCTAATATTATATAATTTTCAATAATATTATTTATTTTTTACTAAATTTTATTTAGTTACAAATAGTAAAAACTTATAAAACACTGTATTAGTCTTTGTTCTTCTAATCCAAGAAATTATTCCTGATCCCAAGTCTAGGGCAAGTTAAATGCTATTAATATTAATAATATAGACTTAATTTCAATAAAAATCTAATTTTTAAATTTTTTTATTTTGAAAAGTTATGTATTTTACGTATACTTATTATGACTATGATTATTTATTTATGTACTATTAATCAAATGAATTTAATTTGATTAGGATTCCAACTTTTATATACTTATGGAACTGAGTGCTAAATATTTTCGTGCCATTTTTGTATAAATTATTTTAAGTAAAATTTACATATAAATTAAAATAAAAATTTAGATTATATTTAAATGCAAGTAGTTAATTACAATAATCACATTTAACTAATTGATTGTGATGATATAAATTTTTAAAAAAATCATTATAATGACATGACTGAATATTTTAAATTAAACTTAAATTGTTTATGTTAAAGCGTAAATGTTTAATTGGTTATTTAATTTTTAACCAAATATTTATTTGGTTTAGTAGTTAATTTATTGATCATTTAATTAGAATTGTAATTGATAATTAAAATTATAATTTGACTATTCCATTAAACCATTTAATTATTTTACTAATTAGTTGAATAATCAAATCAATATTTACTTCCTTTTGATTTGTAATCCTTTTTTTTTTAAATTTCCAAGTATTAATTTGTTTAAACATAAAGTAATTTAAATTGTTCAGACTTTAAATATATTAAAAATTAATATATATTTCGTTAAATTTCATCCTAAAGTCATATAAGTTTTCAAATGCTTTACTCTAAATAACCTTGACGTGTAACCTGCAATCTAAAACGTGAAAAACCAAATGATAATTTATTGTATTATTTGAATTTGGTACAGAATATTACTTTATCATATTCTATGTATTGATAGGGAATAATATCGGAGTAGATATAAATGCTCATTAAAATATATATGTTAATTTATTTTATTTGATATATTTAGGAATCATATATGTATAATAGCAATTAGTAAATAAAAAAACTAGTAAAGTATATATTATATAGATACATATTCATAAAAAAAAACCACTATATTAGTCCAAGTAAATTTTCTTTACATACATATATTAAAATTGTTTCACTAAAATTCGTCTTACTAGGTATTATAAATTCAAAACAAAAAAAGATACAATACAACTTCTATAATGTATGTACCAATTTTCTTTTTGTATGTTATGTTAATTTTTTTTTTTTTAAAAGAAAAACTGTTTACTTGCAAATAATATATAATGACTTACAGTGAACATCACTTTTATATATTTTTATATACATAAAAATGAATTAAACAAAATTATATATAGTATTTTATTACTTTACCACTCATATAAATCTTCTATAGATCAATACTTCATTATATGTTATGTATCTATTAATAAGTATGCTATATTATAATTATATGCACATATGAAGATCGTTAAGACTATAATATACTTGATTTATATTTACTAAATAACATGTCAATTAAATTATTTTTTATATAAATATTGCTAGGATTATTATTTTACTATAAAAAGTGTTTATATTTATTGAGATGATTGATGAGTTGGTAATGTTAAATACATCTTGATGAACTTTAATGTTAAATATTGGATTTTACGAGATCAATAACCATAAATTTGTGTCAATAAATTGCGTCAAAATATTTGTGTTAATATATGTAATATAAACTCAGTAGTTACTTTCATATTTAGCTCATTAGATTAATTATTACCCTATCTAGATGTCAATAGATTAGTCTATATTATTTATGTACATTGTTGATGCACAATTTCCGGACGGCCGGGAAGCGGGTCGGAGCTCGGGTCGTACGTCGGGTCCAGTCCTGCAAGCAAAAGAAAACAGTCAGGGGTGCTGGCGGTGGTGCCGGCGAAGACCCTCCGACGCTCAAGTCAGTTTCCGGCACTCCGGAATTCTCTGGGAGAATTTCCTAAAGAGAGAAGCTCTCAAAAGTAAAGGAAATTTAGAGAGAGAATAAGTTCAGAAAAGTGTGCATACCTTGAATAATAATTCGGAGGGTTTATATAGGAGTAAGGATGGGCCATTGTGGGACCCAGATAAGGGGCCCAAATAATGAGCTTCAGTAATGGGCATACTGTATTAAAAATAATTGAGCCAGGATGGGTTATTGTGGAACCCAGACAACAGGCCCAGATAATGGGCTTCAGTAATGGGCTTACTGAATTAGAAATAATTGAGGTCTAATACTGTTATGGCCATAACAGTAGTCCCCCCAGGCCCAAGTTGACTAATGAGTCGGCGTAGGGACTATTTCTGGGCTATAAATTAAATGTGTTAGGGGGCCGGCCCAGAGATGTGATTCATTAAACCCTAAATTGGCGCCCTATATAAGACACAAGTGTTGGGGAGTAGGGTTTACTCAAAAATAGGAGAGAGCACCCGGGAGGCAAGCAGTGCAAGTGATCCCAGCAAACAGAACTCTTCACTCTGAGCCAGAATTTTCCAACCGCCACAAGTGAGTACTCTTTTTTTGCGTATATACTCCAGAATGCATGGATTAGGTTTAATTTTTCAATGCAAAAATTTTGTATGGATTATGCTCTATGTGTATGTGTATGTGATTTGTGTGAGAATGTGAAAACGTTTGCATGTGTTCCCTTGCGGGTTTGTGTGTGAAAGAAGAAGAAATATGAGTGTGTGTTCGGGCATGATGGAAGAAAAGTGAGAATGCATGAGGGAAGGGGTGTATTCGGGTGTGCTATTATGGCCTGGGCGCGCTGCGAGGCTTCATGCACGCGGGGCGACCTTGCGTCCTGGGCGCGCGGAATCGATCCCGCGAGAATTCTCTAGGAAATTCTCCTAGAGAATTCTGAGTGCCGGAAACTGACTTGAGCGTCGGAGCGTTCTCGCCGGCACCACCGCCGGCACCCCTGACTATTTTTCTTTGCTCGCAGGGCTGGACTCGACGTACGACTCGAGCTCCGACCCGCTTCCCGGCCGTCCGGAAATCGTGCATCAACATACATGATTATATATTGATTAAATTAAATAAAAAAATTATAAAAAAAAATTCTATTTAGTTTGATTGATTAATAATCTATTAATCAAAATAAGATTATAAAATAATCAGTAGCATTTATTTCCTTATAATTCTCTTAATTCGAATCAATCAAGTCACAAAATTTCTATATTTAGTTTGAATGACTAGTAAGTTAGAATCAATTAATATTATATTTTTATTTACTTAGTTGAATTGAAGTCAATCTAATCATGAACTATTTGTATATAGGAAATCGCTATATAAAGAACGTGGGGTACCTCCAAAAAAATAACTTTAAAAAGTCAAGGTCCTTGCCTACCAAACCGCGGCAGGAAATACACACAAGAAAAAAATAGTTGAGCACTCAGTTTACTTCCTATCTGGTACAACTAAGAGTAATTGAAGAAACAGTTAGGCCCCGGTACAAATTTAGGGTACCTGAGATGTAACGTCGTATGCTAGTTGCTTACTTCTCCCCGGAAAAAGCCTTCTCCTCCTTCCTTATTGAACGTTACATAAAGAACCTCAATCCAATGAATTGAACTCTTTCCGAGCTTTCACCTAACCCTACTAAAATATTGGCAACCAAGACAAGATCCAGGCAACTGTATTGACTTTTGAATCAAGTTATTATGCTAGTGACCTTGTATATAAATAACACTGTCACTTGAATAATTTGAAATGTTCAATTAACTTCATTCTATGGCTCAGTTTCTTCTATTATGCATCATATTAGCTGAGTTTTTGATCTTTATTGCTACAATGCATCCAAAAATGAGTTCACAGGCTGCGCAACTGAAGGCTGGGGAGGTTGCTAACTTGTGGATGTTAGGCCCAAGAAACCTGTCTTCCTAGTTCAGCTCCATCAGCGGCTAAGGTAATATATGAAAGTCCAAAGATTAGACAGATGGGAAGCATCCACTATGTCAGTACCTCTATTTAAAATGGTTTCAAGTAAGTGGAAATTGCAGCCATGCGGATGAAAAGTGAGATTTAAAAAGCTTGATTGAGATCAGACCCATCATAGCTTTTCTTTTAGTGAAAATAATAGGTTTTCCTTTAAAATTAAGCACATTCCTTTGAAATAAAAACTCAAGTGATACAGACAATCATTCCAAGATCTTTTCATTAATTGCCTTGCCTCCATGAGTTAATAATCTGGAGATAGCTATAAAAATTTTAACCAAAAAAAAAATCATTAAATTCGGTAACTTTATCCCAATATTTTCCATTTTTATAGCATCTATCAAGCACACTCCATATTTTCCTTTTCGGAAAAAAAAAATGAATAGAAGATTATAAGAACACAACATTATACCTCGAATGGTGAAGTAATCTCATATTTGAACTTGAAATCCCATCTTCCTCCCAACATTTTCTAGTAAAGAATGACAAAAGTAGATCTAGAAATAGCAGGAACAATATTGAATGCTGGAATTGTGGCAAGATGGGTCATTTTAAAAGCAATTGTAGAGCACCACCTAAGAAAAAGAATGACGACAAGAATGAAACAATAAATGCTATAATAACAAAAGAGGTACATAATGCTTTATTTTTGTCTTTTGGTAACTTTGTTGACTCTTGGGTGTTGGATTTGGGTGCATCTTTTCACTACTACACATAGTGGGATCATGAAGAACTATGTTGCTGAAAATCATAGCAAGGTGTATCTTGCAAATGGAGAACCATTGGGCATAGTTGACATTGGTGATGTCAGTTTGAGGATGGCAAACGGTTTTGTGTGGAAGATTCATAGGGTGAGACATGTACCAAAGCTGATGCGGAACCTAATCTCAGTTGGTCAACTTGACAGTGAAGGACATAATGTGACGTTTAATGAAAACTCTTGGAAATTCACAAAAGGGGCCATGGTTGTAGCTCAAGGAAGTAAAACTGGAACACTCTACATCACTTCCAATTGCAAAGATATAGTTGCAATTGCTAATTTTGTTGTAAGTTCTAACTCATAGCATTATAGGCTTGGGCATATGAGTAAAAAAGGAATGAAGATACTGCAATATAGGTAAGCTATTAGGACTTAAATCTATTGAGTATAGCCTGTGTGAAGGTTGTATTTTCAGAAAGCTAAAAAGGGTAAGCTTCCTAAAGACAAAAAGAGAAACAAAGCAACAAAATTAGAATTGGTTCACATAGACGTCTAGTGACGCACCCTTGTCTCTTCTCTTAGAGGTTCCACCTATTATGTGACTTTTATTGATGATGCAAGAAAAAAGGCATGGGTGTATTTTTTGAAGCACAAGTCTGAAGTCTCTGATGCTTTCAAAAGGTGGAAAGCATTGGTTGAAAATGAAACAAATTCGAAGGTGAAATGGACAATGGAGGTGAATACATAGATCTAGACTTTAGAAGATTTTGTGCTAAATGTGGTATCAAGATGGAGAAGACCATTCCTAGAATACCTCAACAAAATGGTGTAGCTAAGAGGATGAATAGAACTCTAAATGAGCATGCTAGGAGCATGAGATTGTAGGCTGGATTGCTCAAGATGTTTCGAGCTGAGGCTGTTAGCACCGCTCCCTATTTGATCAATAGAGGTCTTTCTACACCGTTGAACTTCAAAATACCAGAAGAGGTTTGGAGTGGCAGAAAGGTAAATCTTTCTTTTTTGAAAATGTTTAGTTGTGTTTCGTATATTCATATTGATAGTGCTGCTAGAAGTAAGCTTGATCCTAAGTCTAAAAGGTGTTTTTTTATTGGCTATGGTGATATCGAGTTTGGTTATCGTTTCTAAGATGACCGAAACTAGAAGGTTATTAGAAGTAAGGATGTGGTCTTTAATGAAAATGTCTTGTATAAAGATAGATTGAGAAGAGACTCAGAGAGTACAGATCTTGGTACTAAGAAGTCTGAAGTGATTCCGTTAGAAGATATTCCAATGATTGATGTAGATAATAGTAATCATGACAACCAAGAAAACATAGCCCCAGAAGCGCATCAGGATATGTACGTGACTCCACCCAAGAGATCTAAAAGAAATATTAGACCACTGCAAAGATACTCTGCTTCTTTGAACTACATAGTGTTGACTAAGCGAGGAGAACTAGAGAGTTGTAAAAAAGCCATGCAAGCTGATGAATCAATGAAGTGGGAGTTAACCATTAAAGATGAGTGGATTCATTGTCATCTAATTAGACATGGACATTGGCTAAGCTACCAAAAGGAAAAAAGGCCTTGCAAAATAAATGGGTTTATCGGATTAAGGATGAACATTATGGCAGCAAACGTTACAAAGCAAGACTAAAAGATTTTTAACAAAAGGAAGGCGTCGACTACCCAGAGATTTTCTCTCTAGTGGTTAACCACCATTAGAATAGTATTTAGGTTAGTGGCAAAGGATGACTTATATCTGGAATAGTTGGATGTAAAGGCAGCATTTCTTCTAGCAATCAGGATAAAGAAATTTACATGATGCAACCACAAGGTTTTGAAGTACAAGGAAAGGAGAAACTAGTGTGCAAACTTTAGAAGAGCTTGTATGGTCTAAAACAAGTGCCTAGACAGTGGTACAAGAAGTTTGACGGTTTTATGTGTAGTAACTGTTTTTTGAGATACCAAGAAAATCTGGATGACGTGTTGATTGCTGGATGACATGTGTATTATTCTTTTTCCTAATGCATTATAGAATATTTATATTAGGAAAAGAATTGATTGGTTGATTGAAGTGAAATGTGTGTTATTTTTTTTCCTAATGCATTATGCGAGAAGTTTGATAGTTTGACAATTTCATGTATAGTAATGGTTTTTTGAGATGCCAAGAAGATCAGGATGATATGTTGATTGTAGGTTCTTACAAAGAGAAGATTGATAGTTTGAAAAAGGAGTTGTACAAATATTTTGCTATGAAGGATTTGGGTGCTGCCAAACAAATCTTTGGGATAAAAATTACTAGAGATGTCATGTCTTGAAGCTGCCACAAGAGGAGTATATGAAGAAGGTGTTAAGCAAATTCAACATCGAGAATGCAAAACCAGTGAGTACTCCCTTAGCTAGTCATTTCAAGTTATTGAAGGAACAATCATCTACTATATAGCAAGAGAGAGCTCACATAGCAATGGTACCTTATGCTTTAGCTATTGGCAGTCTTATGTAGGTTTTCACCAGACTAAATATTTCACATGTAATAGGAGTTGTGAGCAAATACATGAGCAATCCAGGCAAACAATATTGGGAATTAGTGAAGTAGATTCTCATATATTTGAGAGGAACTGTGGATTTAGTGTTGTGTTTCAGAAAGTCAGACACTAGATTAAAAGGCTTTGTAGATGCTAATATGGGAGAAGATATTGATGGTAGAAAGAGTACTACTAGATATGTTTTCACATTAGGTGGTACAACTGTTAGTTAGATCTCTAAGTTACAAATGATAGCCGCTCTTTCCACCACTAAGGCAGAGTATGTTGCCATAACTAAAGCTAGCAAAGAGACGATTTGGTTGCAGTCTTTCTTGGAAGAACTAGGCCATAAGTAAGAGAAGAGTGTATTGCATAGTGACAGTCAAAGTGCAATTCACTTAGGAAAGAATCCATTTTTTCATTCCAGAACTAAGCACATACAGGTGTGGTATTATTTCATTCGTTCACTTCTGGAAAATGGGATTTTGAAACTTGAAAAAAATCATTGGAACTTAAAATCTAACAGACATATGACAAAGATGATGACTATCAACAAACTTAAGTTATGCTTAACTATAGTTGATCTGCTAGCATAGAAAAATGTGAAAAAAACACTACTACATTGATTGAGATGTGAAGACAGATTGAAATCATTCTTCAATGGGAGATTGTTGGTAAAAAATGTAGGTAATGTGGGCAGTAATTGTCGGTCAAAAATGTAGGTGGCAGCCCATATTTTATATTTTTTGTCAAAGTTAGGCTACCTAACTTTCATTATTTTTGACAATGGAGGGGGGTAGCTCTCCTATAAATTGAGCTCCTCTCCTCAAAATTTGCAATCCGTGAGGGAGAGAGCTAATCCCATCCTGTGAGCCTCCTCCCCTCTAGCTTCACATCCAAGAGAGCAAGGAAGAGTGAGAGAGACACAGAGAGAGAGTGTCTGTGTGTGTGAGGGAAATTCATGCTTGTATAAAAGAATAATTGTGAGAATTATTCTTTTGGTGTATTTAGGTGTGTGTTGAGTGTTTGTAAACACTTGTAATTTTTCTTTCTCATGGTAAAAGATCTGCAGCATTCCATGGACATAGCCCATTTAGGTGATCCACGTAAATTGTGTTTGTTATTTTTTTGCTTTTATTTTTCGCATTGCCACTCTCAATCTCAATCCTTAGAAAAAGGAAATATGTCCTAAATTTCCTAACATTCAGATCCCAAATATTAACGGATTGAATTAAAACAAGAGAACAGTTGGACAAATTAAGCAAAAATTTATTTATTGGTGAGCAAAATTATATTTCTCTCTGCCATGGTTTCTTGAAATATTCTTTATCATATTACAAATTTATTAAATCATCTCTTTCCATCACGACTTGATCTCCATTGAGGAAATAAAAACAAAGATATTAGGATTTATTTAGTTTGATTCAAGTTTGATTTGCTTTTTGTTTTGAAGTAATATCAAATTTAATTAGTCATTTATATTTTTTGATAAATTAAAGTGGTAAAAAATATAAAATGAGACCAAACTGAATAATGTTTTCCTATAACATCATGTATTACATAACACTATTAAAACTTTAGCTCCACATAAATTAAAGAATTATTGGTCATATTTTTGTGACCCTAAATGCACACAAATACATGGTCATTTATTTCCAACCATTAAATGATAAGCATATGATTCCAATGAATTTAATTTAGAGAGTGAATTAATTAAAAAAAGTAAATGTTCCTTACCAGTTATATTAAATTAAATAGAGCAATATTTCATAAAAGTATAACCAAAAACAACATATTGTTGTCGTAATTACTTTATTTATTTACCTACAATTAATTTTACAAGGAAGGAAATAAAAAAATTACTTCTAATGAAAATTTCATTTTGTTATAGAAGCCCCAACTTTAAGATAAAATAATTAATGGTCTATTTACAATTTTACATAATGTAGAGAAAAGTTTTACATAGTCAAAAATAAACAAATAAATAAATAAACAAACAAATTTTTAAGGAAAAAAAAGTGTTCATGTAAATATTACATTTATGAATGCATGAGTAGAATAATTTCAACTACTAATTAAACGAGCTAGTCCAAGCATGAATTTAACATTTGCGATCTCTTATCTACCAAATAAATAAATAAATAATATTCATGAATATATATATATATATATATATATATATATATATATATATATAAATTTAGATTCTTGTAACTTGAAATTAACATAAATTTACCAAATATTCATCTATAGTACTTTCCGATGATTTTTAGAAGTAAACAAAGTTAAAGGTTAATTACTTTCTAATTTCAACTATTAAATGTTTAAGAAAATTGCATGTGACGAGAGATTTATTGAATCCCTTCAGAAAATTATTAAAATAATTCATTAGGTGATTTAATAAATTAATTTCTTAAAAAAGAAAGTACTAACTAGAGGTAATTTTTCATTGTTTTACTAATTTAGTGTAGACAAATCATGAAGTATCTCAAAAATCATATTTATTTCACTTCATCACTAGATGTCAATTGTTAACCAATATATTCTTTTTCTAGGAAACTAATTAAGTTAATTAAAGTTCTATAAATATGTCCTCACAATTCAATTCAAGGTAAAGAGGTTCAATTCCTTGATTCTGATAATCAATGATGAAAAGGCATGTCGAGAATGTCAATTGAGAGCTCCAAAGATTAGTGATAAACGTAAACCTAAGATTTAATATCAGTATTATCTTCAACTTACCATTGCTTTAGTATACAGAAAAAAAAAATCAAAGAAGAATATTACAGAGCATTTGGTAATTACTAATAATCATATACTAATGATTACTTTTGATAAACAATACCACTTTACTGATACACTAATTCTATTAATGATTTTAAATATCTTATAACGTGGAATCATATTTCTGACATAAAATAGAAACATTTAATTTTTTTTTTTTTTTGCATTAATGTTGTATAGCTATTATGATGTAGCATATATTAAATAAACATTATTAGAAAAATATTTAACTATTCTTAATTCTTTTGTTTGATCATCTATATGCTTTTTAGATAATTATTTTTTTAATACTTCCATTCAGACTTTGTACGTTGTTTAATTTTAGTCAAATAATATCTTTGAAGTTTAATTCCCTCCTTATTGATTTTGAATTTTCTTAAAATTATATGATGGAAAGCTTTTCTACTAAACTATATACTTTGGGTACTTGATGAACCTTGAGGCTGCATACGTTTCAGAGTTGGGACTGACGGGATTAAACTACAACTAGGATTGAGATTGGAACTAGATTGGATTGGACTATACATAATATTGTCTCATGTTTAGTACATAATGGGACTTGACTATGTTAGAATATGATAATTCTTAAGAATTTAATTTCTAAATATAAAATAATTTATTTTTTATTAAAGTTTAAGATGAATTAAAAATAAATACTTGTTAATCTTTAAAATATCAATTTAAAAACTAATTAAATTTAATTAAAATTCATAATGAAATATTCTTATAATTTCAATTTTTTAATAAGGGTATTCAATAAGTATGAAATTCTAAAGAAATATTAAAAATGCTTTTGTAATTAAATAATATAGAAATAATTAAAAATATTGATTAAATATTTACACATTCTAATTTAACAATTAAGAATAAAATTTACATTAATAATGCATTTAATAAAATAATAAAACATGTAATTTTACTAAAATTTTTAATTAGATAATTTTACTTTTAAAATAAAATTAATATTATTTAAATTAATTAATATAATTAATAAATAAATTATATTATCACAATTCATTATTATTTATAAATTATTTTTACATTATTATATTAATATTTTTATAGCAAAAAAATATTTTTATACTATTAATTTTATTTAAATTATTAATTAAGTAATATAATTATTAATAGTAGCACAATAAATTTATTTACTATTATTTTTAAATTATGTATTAGTATTTATTTAATATTATATAATTTGTTATTAAAACAAAAATAATAATCGAATTTCAAAGATTGGGACAAGGAGTCCCATACCATGTAAGGATAGCTTGTCCCAAGATATTTGCAATGTTGATGTGGGCTTTGTCAAAATTTGTATGCTGTATATAAAATATTGTTTCATTCTTTCTTATTTCGTGCTTGGTGTCAAAATTTTTGTAATGTTGATGTTGGTAGAGAGTGATGTTGTAGGTGTATTTATTTTGTTCGCATGAGGAAAATGCTATCAATTATGCACTCAATGTTTGATTGGAATTGATCTATATTTGAGTTCCTTGTGTAAGTTTTTGGCATTTATGTGTTTTTACTTGAGTTCTTTTTGGTATTTTTTTTATTTTATTTATTAAAACAATTCCGTTTTGCTAGTCTTTGGTGGATATGCAATAAGATGTTAGGTTTCCTAAGGACCAGGGGTGGAAGTTGGTGGGCAAGAGTATGATTTTGTATGACTGGCTATTTTTTGTTTGTGATTGCATTACTTATTATATGTTTATCAAGTTCAGTCTCACAGTTAGATTTTAGAGATCTTCATCTGTGGATGACAGATCATCTTTTTTTATTTTTTTTTTGTTCACATGTAAGATGGAGTTATAAAATTTTATAAGAAAAGCCCATTGGCTGATGTTTAGGGCCTATGTGCAATTTGGGGAGGAATATGACTAGCTTTGTGCCGTTTGTTCAGATAATGAATTGATAATCAATTTGACACCATGAACTGTGTTATCTAAGATTATGTGCCTACTAATGAAGACATCCAAATTAGTTGATGTAATCATGAGATTGCCTTGTGCTAGTTAGCAACTTAGAACTTGGATGAATGGAAAACTGCACAACCTTCTTATGTTTTAGACCTCTGGATGGTCAGGCTGCCAGCTAAAATGAAAGTTGAGTGTTGAGTCCCACATTGGACGGTTGTATGGTTAAGGGAGGGGCTTGAGGTATATAAAGAAATTGATCACTTCACCCATTAGATAAGCCTTTTGGATTGGACACCTGAAACCTCTACAATAAGCATAGAAATTGACTATCTCTTTTGTCTTTAGTTCTTGTTATTATTGTTATTCCTTTTGTTTGCCCTAGTGAAAGTCAATACTTATTGTTCCATTAAAATTGTTACATAAATTTTATAAGCTCTTTTATATGCCCAGTTGGAGCATTCTTTGGTTGGAAATTAAATATTTGGGGGAATTTCAATAATATAACTGTAAATAAGATTTAATTTCTATTTTGGGAAAGAAAGTGTCTGAAGATCTCAATGGTACTATGCTGTTTGCCATTCAACAATACTTAAAGGCAGCAGTTGATCTTTGATGTATTCATCTCCGAGTCGGTAATATGATGGGCAAAAAAGGTTCTGAGAACATTATCACCGTTTTCTCGAAATGCCCTGTTGCAATGCTTTGGTAGTCTAATTTGCCTAGAGTGTTCAATCTTTGTCAAATGGCCCCTTGCTGTGGCTGTTTGGCTATCAAAGAAAGATTCGTTGCTTTTAGAGGAAGGAAGTTATATCTTTGCATAATTTTCATCTACTCTTCTTGCCCCTGTTCACACCTTTTCTATAATAAGAGTGAGAACCGGCGCTCCCTTTTGTTGAATTTTCTTCTTTTTCATAAAAAGAATGTAGGAGCTTTTGTGAAGCCAACATCATGATGAATAGTAGAAGGTTCAATTCGAACCTGGTGGATAATAGGGAACACAAATGTACATGCGATTTCTGATATTATTTTGCTTTGGTCAATTAAGATCATTGATTCATAATATAGTCTATCTTTTCAGTTAGCAAGCCTGCTTATGTAACTGTCAGAAATTCATCATATAATCCTGTAGTGAATTTTTCTTGCAAGCATCAAAGTTTAGCATGTCTTTTGTCTTTGACTTTCTCATGATAGATTAGTATGTCTCGTAAAACCTTACCAAGAGTTGATGGCCCATCCCCTTTTTCAGAATTGACATTTTATATCACCATGTACTTGCGGTTACCATACTGGAATTTGTGAACAGCTACTTACTAGGGACCTCACACCTCCTTTTGGAGATTTTATCTGTGACTCAAGCCACTTAATGCATCAGCCAATCTCATAGACCAATTTTTTCCTTCTTTCATGCTAAGCTGAACGCAGCTTTTGACTTGTACCTTCTTCCCTTGAAAGTAGTACGATTGCATTTTGCTTTTTGAGCAGTTGCTTTCTCTGCCATGTTAATTATCCTTGATTACACATATTTTCTCTGAGATGACAGTGGTCAAGTTTCTATATAAACCTATCTCAGTACCTTACTGTTGTGGGCTTGCCAACTACTACTGTTAGTTTCGTATACTAGTTCCTTGGAAGAACTGTGACATTTAAGTTACTCGTTTCTGGTCAATTGGATGAAGCTCAATGCTATTATGCCAAAACTGGGTTACCTAATGGACTGGCCAAATGATAGCCAGGCTATGTCAAGGTACCTGATTTGGAATAGTAGCAGAGTGCTGTCACGCTGCAAGGCCTGCTGTGAATAGTCCGCAATAGTTTTAGGGCATGATATGAAAAATCTTTCAATTTCACATAAGTTCTGTTAACGTCGTAAATAAATAAATAAAAAGATGGCATCACACAAAAATGTCTAGGTTAAAAAGGAAATATTATTCCTGAATTTTTAATGAAATATTTATATCATTCATTGTATGTTATTTCGATAACATACTATTACCTATTATCTGTATGTATCTCCAAATAATCAACACATTCATGAACAAACTCAAATAATCAATGCGCATTATTGGGCAACGCTATCATCCATACTTTATTATATTTATTAAATCAACCTTTTGCATCCTAGACTTGCCTTCTCCCAAGAAGAATAAAAATAAAATAAATTTGTGCTTTGGATGGAAAACTGAACTTTGTCAATATTTTCTTGATTAAATTGCATAATTTTAAAAAGATAAGTATTAACATAAGATAACAGTTCTTCAGTATTTTTTTTTTTTCAAATGAAACTTATCTGCTCAAGGTTTTCTCATATGACAATTTCTCTCATTTTTCATTGTTATAAAAGGATAAAATTTGTTACCCTTCAATTCATATTTAAAAATTAAAAATCAAAGTGTAAAAGAATCAAATTAGATTGATAATATTCATGCACGAGTTAAGCCAGGAAAGAGTTTTCTACTTTACTAACATGATAGTTTTCTTTCATATATAAGCACATATTATTATCTTTTATATGAAATATTAAAAATCTTTGATATTTTTCAAGTTATAAATAAATGTTATAGGGATAGTACAGGAACATAATTTACCTTATTAAATTTTATATATAATTTTTACAAATCTTAATTAATAGATAAATTCCTTATTTGTAGTTGCAGTATCAAGAGACTACTCATGATCAAAAGAACAAAGAGGGTGGTGATAAGGATAGCAAGTAAAGCTACCGTTTTAATAAATAGGAAAATAAATGCTTAATGTAAAGCACATATTAAAGAAAATGAATTTCCCTGACATTGTTGAAATAAGAAAAAAAAAGTTTAATGCTAAAGCATAGATGTACTTAAGAAAATAATTTTCTTTATGTTGAGATTACAATAATAATCAAGAGACTACTCATGATCAAAAGAACAAAGAGGGTGGTGATAAGGATAGCAAGTAAAGCATAGATGTGAGGTTCTATTGCATGATTCTGAAACTGAAGAACCATACCTGTGCCGGTTATCATTGGTGGGTAATAACCAATCAAAATGTTTACTCTCCGTCTCATCTTTGAGGTACCGAAGCTTTAGCCATTGAGAGCTCAAACAAAGCGACATAATTGGATTCAAATACAGTCATCATCTTGATATAATATACTTTTTCATTCTAAATATGGTATGTATTTATACTATGTTGAATTTGTATTATTATATTATTCAAATCAATAATATTATTGACCTTTTGTAACGGTTGGGTTTACACAATTATTTTACTAACAAGTGAGTATAATAGTATTTTTTTTAATTTTATATCTAATTAGGGTATTTTCCAATATTTCAATGATGCCCTTTTTTCTTTTCTTGGATTTTATGTGAAATATCTACAAAGTTTAATTGATAATAAAATCTTGTTGTGGCAGAATTATGAGATTCGGGAGAATATAAAGGTTCGTGAACATAGCAAGTAAAGCACAAAATGCATTTTCATAAATAAAGTAACTTATGCTGCCTAATAAGTGCTTGTTACGGAGCATATTTGACAAAGACAAATTACGATAGTGTATTATAAATTTCTCTAAGATTATTGCTAAAATAAATAATAAAAGTTGAATAAATTTCTCTATATTCAGATCTATTTTTTTTTTTAGAAAAAATACAAACTCGATGAAAACCTAAGAAGTCCATATTATAAATAATTTGAAATCACCTATCATATAATAAAAGTTTGATTGATCACTTAAATTCATGATTTTAAATTACTATATATGTTTGTTTTTTTTTTTAATTTGGTATTGAACAACTATTTCATTCATTAATTATCAGAATCAAGGAATTGGACCTGTGTTTGACCTGTGAGAACATATATATAGAATTTTAATTAACTTGATCAGTTCCCTCGACACGGAAAAGGATGTATGTGGTTAACAAGTGACATCTGGTAATTAAGTGAAATAAATATGATAACTTTTTGAGATACTTTATGATCTGCGCCCACACTAAATTGGTAAAGCAATGAAAATAACCTCTAGTTAGTTAGTATTTTCTTTTTTAAGAAATTAATTTATTAAATCGCCTGACAAATTATCTTAATAGTTTTTGGAAGGGATTCAATAAATTTCTCGTCATATCCAATTTTGTTAGACATAAATTTGGTAACTTCACAACTTAAAACTAGGTAATATATATATATTCATGAATAATATTATTATTTGTTTATTAGGAACCCATTAAATTTCTTAAATTCTAATTTTTTTATTTATTTGTTCGTAAGAGGACAATTATTCTTTAACTTTATATTTTGTCCATTAAAGGACATTTTTTCCATTCCTAAAATTGTTCAATATATTTCAAACAGACTAATTAGTAGGTGTAACATCAAATAAATTTCACTACGGAAATCAATATGGTATACGGAAAGTTCAGCTCCTTCACTGGTCATCTCAGCAAACCCGGTCCTATCACCATGGGGATTGGCTACATACAGCCAATGTATCATACATCAATTTTTGTATAAAAGTTATAAATAGATATATAAAAGTTGTAAATGTGTAGTATAAAAGTTGTATTACAACTTTTATACAATTATAATTTATAACTTTTATATAATCATTTACAACTTTTATTCACTTATTTACGATTTTTATACAAGATTTTGGCTGGACCAATACAACTGTTGTACTATAGATGGTCTCATCACCATGTTGTGGTCTGCATCAATTTCCCAAAAGTCCATTGCAGCCTTCTTTAGCTCAACCACCTTAGTCTTGATTGTCACATTAAAAACATTATACAACTGAGGATTGTTGGACCTGCTGGCCATCACACAAAATGGTTCGCCACTTGGAGTAAAAGGCTCCACCGCAAGCAAAAGCTCAACAGTTCCTTTATTAGTAAAGTTGTCAATACCTCTGTTATCATCTAACTCATTGTCTTCATAGATAAGCTTTTTTGCGAGTCACGTGGATACCTTCGCTCTCTTCAATTTTGGACTTCACATGAGTTATCTTTTTAGAAACTCCGATGTTGAGGAGAGAATTTTTTGCTCCTCCAATGATACGGAAGTCAACACACTAAGCCATGACAATTGCATACAAAATTGATTTCAAATTAACAAAGAAGTTGATAAAAAAGATTAGAAACTGTGTTGTTTTTGCTTGTACTGAAACAATATTGAGTTAATATATATTCAAAATTCTCATATAAATGTAGATTTCATTAATCATGGTAGTAACATGCATAGTTTAGTTGAAATTTGTTCATGTAGTTCGTATATGCACGTGCATTTTACATGTATTCGCTTCCCGTTATTTTTATCTATAATTATTCATTATAGTTTTAACATGGAAAAGGCTCCAAAATATGTAAAATTTAGAATTTTTTAATTATTTTATAATTGGAGAAACCAAATGATGATAAATCCAGAATGCATTGAATGATTGCTCAAATTAAATTTGAACAAATAGTTTAGAACCGAAGATTTCATGAGGCTAATAGTTGAATTCTTTTTCATGCGTATTACATGAATTTGCTTCTCTCTCTCCATACACCATCTCTTTACTTTGCATGAAATTTCTAAAATGCGTAAGTTTTATGTGAAGTTGGTCCAATAAACTTAATATAGCAGTTTAAATAAGTTGTAGGAACAATTATATGAAGTTATGTGTAGAGGTAATGGGCAGTTACCTTTATCTACAGTTACCAGCAGTTGCTGCAGCAGTTTCTTGGTTATACAAACTTGAAAATCTTTGGATGTACAACTTACGTGCATATAAAAGAAGGAAAACTTGATCCTAGAGCCAAGAAATGCATTTTTCTTTGTTATCCACAAGGGGCTAAGGGTTATAAATTCTGGTGCAAAGATGACAAGGAGTGTATTATTAGTAGGGATGTAAAATTTCATGAGTTAGAAATGTTGGAAGCTGATGGCAGAGGTGAATTCATTGGAGACAAGCAAAATGTCATGGATTCAAATACATCTAGCGAGTCAGATCACTTTGAGGTGGAGCAATTTGATGTTGAAGGTGCCAACATAGAAGATGTTATTACTGGTTATGAATCTGATAACCAATTTCAGTCAAATAAGCAGCATTAATAGCTTCTGTCAAGTAATCAGTAACAGTCACAGTCATGTAATCAGCAGTAGAATGAGGTTAGGGATTATGAGCTAACTCGAGATAGATCTAGGAAGGAGATACGAGCTCCTCAAAGGTTTGGTTATGCTAATTTGATAAGCTATGCGTTGATGACTGCAGAAGAAATTCAAGAGGTTGAACCAAAGTCTTATAAGAAAGCAATGAGTTGACATGAAAGTGAGCATTGGCAGGCCGCTATGAGAGAGGAAATTGAGTCTCTTCATAAGAATAAGACTTGGGAGTTAGTTGAAATACTCAAGGATAGAGATTAGTTGGATGCAAAGGGATATTCAAGAAAAAAGAAGGTATTCCAAATGTAGAGAAGGCAAGTTATAAAGCTTGGTTGGTTGCCAAGGGTTTTACACAGAGGAAAGGGATTGATTTTCATGAAATATTTTCTGTTGTGATAAAACATACTTCAATCAGCGTGTTGCTTGCTGTAGTGGCATCCCAAGACCTTGAGTTAGGGCAAATGGATGTAAAAACTACGTTTTTGCATGGTGAGGTGGAAGAAAGGATTTTGATGAGGCAACTAGAGGGATTTGAAGAACCTGGAAAGGAGAATTTGGTTTGTTACGTGAGCAAGTCCTTGTATGGTTGAAAACAGTCACCTCACCAAGGTATAAGCGGTTTGATAGTTTTCTGTTAAGACATAACTATAATAGTAGTAAGTATAACTGTTGTGTTTATTTTAAAAGGCTATTTGCAGCAAGCATGATTTACTTGTTATAATACATTGATGACATGTTAGTAGCACGTAAGTCCATGGAGAAAATAGATAAATTGAAGTTGTTGCTAAGTAGTGAATTTGAAATGAAGGATTTTGGGGGCTGCTAAAAGGATTCTTGGCATGCAAATTAACAGAGATAGAAATAAAGGTCTGTTAAGTCTTTCTCAAAAGAATTATGTCGAGAGGGTGCTTGGAAGATTTAGAATAGTTGTTGCAAAGCCTGTAAGCACACCTTTAGCTGTTCATTTCAAATTGTCAGTTGATTTGGCGCCAGGGTTAGATGATGAAAGGAACTACATGGCAACTATTCCTTATTCAAGTGCGGTAAGACGCCTAATGTATGTTATGGTTTGTACCAAGCTTGACATAACATATGCAATGAGTTTGGTTAGCAGGTTCTTGGCTAATCCAAGTAAGGAACACTGGGAGGCAGTCAAGTGGGTATTTTGTTACCTAAGAAGTTCAGCAAGGTTTGGTTTTGAGTTCAAAAGGTTAAGTGACAAGGAAGATGGTATCATGGGGTTTGTAGCCTCTAATTTTGCTTGGGACCTTGACAATAGGAGGTCATTAACAGGTTATGTGTTCATGATTAATAGCAATACTGTTAGTGGAAAGCTACTTTATAGCCAACTATTGCGTTATCTACAATAAAAGCTAAGTTTATAGCCATCACAGAGGCAGCCAAGAAAGCAACTTGGTTGAAAGGCTTGGTAAGTGAATTGGAGATTTAACAAAAGACATCTGTGATTTTTTGTGATAATCAAAGCTCAATACATCTAACAAGAAATCAGATGTATCATGAGAGGACCAAGTACATTGATAATAGGTTATACTTTGTGAGGGACTTAGTAGCTGAAGAAACCATAATAATCAGCAAAGTTGCAACAGAGGATAACCTAGCTAACATGATTACCAAGGTTGTCACTTGAGAAAAGTTGAAGCATTGCTTGGACTTAGTCAAGATCAAGGAAGTTACACTGTGTCAATAGTGAGGTAATTGAGGTGGAGAGCTGAAGTTTCTTGCACCAAAGGTGGAGATTTGTGAAGTTGGTCCAATAAACTTCATGTAGCAGTTTAAATCAGTCGTAGGAACATTTATAGGAAGTTATGTGTAGAGGTAATGGGCAGTTACCTTTATCTACAGTTACTAGCAGTTTCTATAGTTTTATGTGATAGGTTTTATAACTGATAATGTATGACTATGACTGTGAGAGAGTATGAGTAGTTCTTATGTGTGAGTTTTTCATGTATGAGTGCTGCTTCTCTTTGGGATAAAGAATAACAAAGGCTATCTATGTGGATGTAGGTCACTTTGGACTGAACCATGTTAAACTTTGTGTGTTCTTATTATTTCTTTCATTTTTGTTCAGATCAGAATCTACAGAATCACTTGCTGGTATAATCTGTTTCAATATTTGTAACTGGACATTGTCTTCAAGGACGTAACATATTAAAATAAAACTATTCATGATGAAGCTGGTGAACTCATCATGTCTGCACGGATAATTAGTTAGTTGTTTATATTGAAAATTTAATATTGATATTAGCTGTCACTCAGTTTTTCATAATAATATCAAACTCATTACCCGTAAATTTAAAAATTATTTCTTGTCATTTTTTTTCCTTTACCAAGGAATTTAATTAGTCCAAAACAAATGTAAATACTGAAACAAACTATTCATGATATAGGTGGTCATCACAAATTTATTTAAACTCGTACATATCATATCAGGTTTTTCATAATTGTATAGTTATTCAGATATGATCTTCTTGCGTTTAGGCTACGAAAAGATTGATATAGTGGGGATAATGATTAAGTTACCAAAAACTCCATCGTAAGATACCTTTACATTATTAAATAAGCCAATAATTAATTATAATTAGATAATAAAGCAAATTAAACATATGATGGATATATGTACCTTTTGTAAGATGGGGAAAAACATTATACAACAGTGATGGTCATATGTTAATCCAATTAAATCTTTTGGTTTGAGATTTCTATCTTTAACTAATTCACGGTTGCCTCGAAGATAAAGTTCAAACTCGTCCTTAGCTTTTTTGTGCTTTACGCCTACCAATCCACAGTCTTGATATATATGATTTTTCATTACTATCAGAATCAAGCAATTGGATCTCGATACCTTCATTCCCAGTTTCTTAAGTTCTTCAATTTCTTTGTCATCAAGCTGCTTAAATATGTAATCTCTTATAGGACTAAAATGACTAGGTATACTTTTAATGGCTTTATTAAGACGCAATTGAGCAAATATGGGAATCTTGAGTTGGTTTTGGTTTTAAAAGAATGAATTTAATATACCGATACAGATTTATCAAAATTAATTACTTTATGATAATTTTAACGTTGATGTATATCATCATAACACATAAAAAGAATTAATTAAGTTTTTTATTTAGTTCATCTATCAAATACCATTATATATCTATATATTTTCTTTCTCATTATTATTATTTTTTTATCTCTTGTACTTCCTAAAATAACAAATTGAGTTCTAACAAACTATTAATTCAGTTTACTGTTTAATTTTTTTATCAATTTGATTTAGAAAATATAGTTTAAAGTTCAAATATATTCCCTCAACAGAATATTTTGACTATTCCCTTCAAGTACCATCAATTCACAGTGTGGATATTCCTTTTCATTCTTATTAGAATCAAGCAGTCAGACCTCTATACATGTTGTTTTAAGGCCCTCAAAATTATTGGCATTAAGCTGCTCAAGTTTGTGTTCTCTGAGGGCCATAATCAGCTCAAAACAATTCTTATCACTTGTATCTTTTTTCCTAAGAAACATTTTGACTGGCCACTTTTCATCCATTGCATTACTAGCCATTTTTGCTTAACTAATTTCAAATAAAGTAAATTAATTAAAAGAGTAGAATATTGAGTTGGCTTTGGTTGTAAAAGAATGAGTCAATATACAAAAGGTCTCGACTATATTAATTGCTAACAGATTAGAAATTAATGTAGATGTCATGCTTGCCAACAGTTGGCGGACCCTAAAAACGCGCATGGTGAAATAAATTATGCATGGTATGGTGATCACGCTAAGTGAACATATCACAAAATTTTTTGCCTGCTAGCTTTTTTAGGTCTTGAAGATTAAACCTATAGTAAGTAATTTGATTTCACGAAAAACTATAAGGATTTGATATTTAAAAAAAAATTGAAAAGGGTTATCAGTGACATTTTTCCAATATTGATACATAAATTAATTGAAAAGGGCTATCAATTAGACTTCAAACAAAGTAAATTAATTAAAACGATTAGAATATTGTTGAGTTTGTTTTGTTTGTGGATATATAAGAATGAATTAATATTCCAAAACTCTCAACTATATACGTAGATCTCTAAATATTTTGTTTCATAATTTTTGTGCTGCCAAGAGATTGGAACTGTAGATTTCCCGCTCGGCAGTAGTTGAAATCTTTCTCATGCATGATAATGCAAGTCATGTTACATTAATTAATTTATTTAATCTTAGTTATTTTTCGCATGGAAAATTCTAAAATATGTAAATATTGAAATAAACTATTCATGATAATTCATTTGGTTTTTCCTTTATCGAGGAATTTAATTACTCCTAAAAAAATATGTAAGTATTTAAATAAAACTATTCATGATGTACGTGCAGGTTGTCACATATTTATTAAAACTCATACATATGATATCGTAGCAGGATTTGACATAATTAATTATGTAAGTTAGTGTTTAATAGTATACCATTTCAATTAAGAAAAAATTATATATAAAACTTCATTTATTCCTCCAAAGCATAAACACAACCGGATTAAACCTTAGTTAATTATTTTAAATTTCCTTAAGATAAATCTATAGTAATTTTTTTTATTATAAGATCAATAATATTGTTGCTCAGTGATACACACACATACACATGCACGCACGCACATTAAATTTAAGTGATCAGTCAAACTTGTATAACATTACTTTTAAGAAAATCCAAATTTTACCTGAGATACACTTGCATATTTTTTAAATTAGTTTTTCCCTTTCAAGAAACTTAAATCTCAGCCAAGAGACATTTATTTCTTAAATATATTTATACTCTAGGCTTAACAATTTATTATTTATTTTTCTTATATATATGTACGTATGCATATGTTTTATATTAGGTATTTATTTAGGTAGAATAAAGCATTTGACATCTTCATCATCACCCCTTTGCTCCCCTGATCAGTAGTCTTCTTCTGCAACAAAAAACAGGGAAAATTATTTGTAGGAGTAATTATGATTAGCAAATATTTTTCATGCAATTTGAATTAAGGTTACGTGTATATACAGACACTACCAAGGGTCTAATATGAATAACTTGTAGAATATTATGAGTTTGATATTTCATTAGAAAAAAAAATCACTAATATTGCAATCTTACAATAAGTATATAGATATAAAGCATCTTGTATTAGTTAAAATATTAGTAAGTTAGGCAACTCTATCTCACCTTACAGAACAAGTGAATATTGTCAACCGAATGGTTATCAACCCCACTTTGAATGTTGGACTGGCGCATATATATCATCAATACCAAAATTAGCAAAAGATCGTCACTGACATTATTAATTAGATAGTGAGATAATTAAACAATTAAAGACATAATTTAAGTATGCATTGTATACCCTCTTCACGACGGAGAAAAGTATTGCGTGGCTTTGATGTTCATATTTCAATCCAATAAGATCTCATTCCTCAAGCACATCATTATAAGACGTTGGTACCTCAATGAGATGGTCATTTATTATTATATCCATGATTATAAGCTTTCAATTCACATGGATATGCTAGTTCATTATTATCAGCAAAAATCAATCAGTCTACCAGGCATTTCAAGGGCTTCAATTTCCTTTTCACTAAATTGGGTGTAAATATAACCTATTATATCAGCACTCAGCCTATTATAATTGTGCTTAGTTTTATCAGTCTTTGTAAGAAACAACTTAATAGGCCAATTATCGCCATCTATAGTGCTACTGCTGCTAGCCAGTTTCCTTTGCTTAATTGATTTCAGATTTACAAAGTAAATCGATTAAAACAATTAGAAATGTGAGTTGGTTTTTGGTTGTGAAGAATGAATTATTTTACCAAACTCTTCTATCAGAAATGAAGATTTCATTCTTGCTAGTTGGTTGATAACGTAACTGCGTGCATGGGTTGGCATTGAAATTTGTTCATGTATTCCTACGCGTGTCAATGAATTTTAATTACATGAATTTGCTTCACTTTTCTAAAATATTAAACAATGAATATTAATTACAGGCATAGCTATTTATTTATTATAATTTTTTTTCCTTTTTATCATTTAAAGGTTCTAAAATATGTAAATATTTGAAATAAAATGTCTATATATTTTGCATTTAATTTAACTGAAATAAGTTGTATACTATGTTGAAAGTAACTAATTGTAAATACAGGGTGAAGCTCAAACTTTTGATAGTTGAGATGACGAACAGGCGAAAAGCAACAATTAATGGGATTACAAGCAACAGTTAAGCTGGGCATATAAAAAAAACTATTTAATAAATTTATTTAATGATAATGTTGCTCAATTTAATAAACTCTTTTTTAACACTATTTGACCTAAATAATTAACTTCTCTACACCCCTCAAACATAGCCATTTTTTATTATTATTTTAATCAACACTAATTAATGGAAAAATTCCAATATTAATAGAGGATCATTAATTTTTTTATCATTTTTGCTCTTATAATATATTAAAAGAAGCTTGTAAATTTGGGTTCAAGAATAATATTTAATTCTAGCTAATACATGTAATGTGATCCAATGAGCAAATGTCGACAATTGATGGAGTGTTATTTTCACATTGATGTATTAGTCATTGTAACGTATAAATACTATTAAAGTTGTTTAATTTTGTTTATTACTTTTATAAATTGAAATTCATTCTTTGTATTCTCTTTTCTTTTTATTTTTATTTTTTCAAAGTATGTCAAACTAATAAGTTCTAAGAAAGTAACTAGTAGTCTTAAATTTCTAATAAAATATTAATATCCTTCACATTTGAATTAAACCAAGTTTATTATTGATAACATAATAATGCAAATTTAATACAAGATAGATACAAATATTGGCTACTTTTGATAATCTTAATCGATAAGTTTTCTTTCACTATGAAATGGTACATAGAATATGCTTTACATTATGCTTTACGATTATCCAAACCAAAATAATATTCATAACTTGATACCCAGCAATTAAACCAAAAGTCGTTATATTCAATCCCCACGTTTATTCTAATTAGCTCCCATTTCAAAATTAAATAAAAGGCAAATTTGTAGTAAAAATATATGACATTGAATAATTAATATAAGTAGATAGATTGAACAAAACATTTATTTTTTCTTATATATCTCTTACATTTTTTTCCTATTTTCTCTCTTTGCCTTATCAACTTCCTCTCCGACACCAACTTCATTTCTAGTTTCTCTGGGTTTTATTTTAAGCTAAGTTAATATATATCTTTCTTTCTTTATAAAATATTTAGATTAAAAAGACATCAAATTATCAATATTGTCCTATCCCTTTTAAACATAAAAACTAAAATAGAATTTGATTAGTTATTTTTTTATATGGATTTAGAGATTTAAATTGATAAAGAAAATAGTTGATTAGGATTAAAATCATGATATATTTTAAATAATTCCCTAAACTTAAGAATTGTAATGATATAAAATATTGAACAAAAATATTCAAACAACATCAAGATCAAATACCAATTCAGTTGTTATGTTAAATTGATTAACTGTTGAACTGAAAAAACAGAAAGACAGTCATCATTACAATTAAATAAGATTATATTTATGAAAATGGAAATAGTTAAATTCAGTAAGAGATTAAAAAAAGATTGTAATATATTTAAAGTTATAAATTATTTTATTGTTAAATTAAAAGTGAGGCTTAATGAGATAAATTACACTTATTTTATTGTTAAATTAAAAGTGAGGCTTAATGAGATAAATTACACTTAAACCAATTATAAGTGAATGAGCCCAGCGCAGTTCAATTTTCAAATTATTAATTATCAATACAATTTTTTAAACAAAAATTCATAAAAAATGGAAAGGCGGCCTAAAATTAACCCTAAATCATTCACAGCCCCACGCACTCGATACCATCGATTCACGCAGCCACGCCCATCGATTCACTCACGGCCTTCACCTTTGGTCAAGAAGAGTGGTTTTCTGGCTTCGTTTCCAAGGTAGGCTAGTGGTTTTAGGGTTTCCTATCCTTTCTTTGCTTTTTCTATCTGTTTCATTTATCTTCTCTCGTTTTTCTTTCTCCCCCAAGGCTGGTAAGACTCTGCAATTTTCAAAGCAAGATTTTACAACACGGCAACAAAAGCGGTTTTTCGGCGCTGGTTTTGAGGTAAAATTACCGGTTTTAGGGTTTCTTTTTCAAATGCCTATTTGATATGTTCTTTAGGTTTAGGTTTTGTTCTATATTGTTCTTATGATCTGGACATGTATACTACACATCCTGATTAATTAAAGACTTTGTTTCGAACGTGATAGAATTTTTTTCTGAGGCTTGACTTAATGTCCTTATAAGTTCAGAAAATATTTAAAATAATGTAAAATGTACGCTTTTTTTCAATTTATCTACTGTACAATTTATTGTCATCCAGCTTTCATATTTTCTATTATCTTGTTCACTAAGAAATTTCTTGATTTACGGTATGAATAAGCTTAAAGAAAAAAGAAGATCCAAGGACCTTTTAGCCTTTTTACTAATAAAGGATCACAAGGATACTTCCTAAATAAAGTCGTGCTATCAATTTGGCAGATAAAGAAGTTCCAAACTTCTGATAGCAACTAGCTATGGGCTATTGGCGTAGTAGATGTGGCAGATCAATGTTTGCCTTGCAAAACTTTTTTTTTTTTTAAATAAAGTGGGAGTGTATGTAGTCTCGTTCATGAAAATTTAGGATCTCTACATTTAGAGTCTCCGACCGGCCATTGTAGCATGTGTGTCGCTCAGGGCATAAGGGGTATGATGACTACGTCATCCTCACCTTCTTACGGCTTATCACTGGCAATGGAAGTGAATGTGTTAGTAACAGAACCTTCTTCAAAAAGGTCTAAAGGGTAATCTACCAAACATATATATTGATTTTCTTCTCAAGCAACGAGCTCAATGTTGTAGCATAATGATTAGTATATATGTTAGGGCATAAAAATGAGATTTAAAAAATTTTCTAAAGATATGAAAATCAATCATAAAATAACCAAATTTGTCTTTTAAACACTATGAACAAGAAAGAAAAGCAAATATAACATGTTATTTTACAGGAAAATAAAATTCAATGAGGATGCTTGGATTTGAAATTTTTATTTAGATGGATAGAAGTTTGGGAGATTGAGTTGGAGCTTGTTTGATTTTGTGAGAAAATTGGGAACAAAAGCATGTATAAATCTATAATTAAAAATAACAAAGAAAACTTAATTTATATAAGTTGTTTGATGAATGATTTTAATTTAAAGAACATAAAGAAGAAGGAAGATAATTGGTTTTCTATTCCAAATGCATTTTATTAAAAATTAAACATTTAAATGAAGGATAGTTTAGACACTATGTAAAATGTTTTTTAATAGGGTTGCTTCAAAAGAGATTTTGAAGCTTTTGAATAACATCACTTTTTCTTTTGATTACATTTTCGTAGTAGCTTTGGGTTATTAATTGGACTGGCTTGTGTGAGATCAGGCCCATTTGGTTTATCTAGGCTTGTTTTGACTTCTTGGAGGATTGGCTAATCATTAACTTGTCTACATTAAGAAATCCAACTAATGAGACTCAGATAAGTAAAACATGATGTGAATTAAGGGGTTGACTTTTTTTTGTCTATAAAATAGAGCTGTGCTATAATGCTTTGGGTGCATTAAGAATGCATAATGCATTAAAATACTGGCAAAGAAAGTGGAGATTTTTCAATAAAAATTGGGTCAGGTTTCATACAAAAGTGGGCACTCGTATATCTTAGTAGTAGCAACTTCACTACAAACTTTTGAGGTCTTTATGAACTTTAGATATAAAATATAAATACAACAAGATTATATTTAATAGATTATAGAGGACATGGTACAATTTCTTGGGGAAAAAAGTTATTGTTAGTATTAAACTTGCCTGGGAAATTGCTACCTCAAAGTATGCAATTTCTTATACAAGCTTGTCAAGTTGGTGCATATCGTAGTAGCTGGTGTTTTTGGGTTGCAAACCATTGTGGATGCTTGACCAAAGGCAAGGATTTTAAGAAGTTCATTAACATAGTCATGATTTCTTTATTTTTATTATGATTCTTGTTTTGAATGGTCTAGATTACTGGAAGAACATTCTCATAGATTTCTAAAGTTACATTAAGTTTCAAATGTATTTGGAAAAATTATAAAGAATATTGATATATGCATGCACCTAACAGTACTTGTCATGTTGTACATTGCTGCATAAATGATATGGTAAAACATTAGGCAGGGATTTCAATACTTTGATGTAAGGTTATTGTAAAATCAGGCTAAGCATGACATATGGCTTCATTGCATGGATTTTTCACGGTAAACTAGAGAATTCTCAAGTTTATTTAATAGCCTTAGAATAACATTAGTTTCTTGATCATGTTATGATGATTATTTATGTTATATTAACTATAATTTATTGATTTGAGTATTAACGGAAGATTATGCTTATAGATTTTAGGATTAAATATGGATGAAAGGTTTGAACAGTTGACTATGGAGGGACTAATAGAGAGAGACCAGTAATTTTCATTGACTGAGATTAAAGAGGATGGAGGTTACGCAACATTGGAGCTGAGCAAGAATGTGATGATGTCACTATTCAATTTATGCCCTTCTGATTTCAAGGAGTTAGATCCTTTTTTTGATCATTCCCTGGCAATTTACGCTTCAAGGAGAGCAATTGTTGTATTTTTAATTGGGACGTACAAGGGGATTCATTACTGAAAATAGAGTTTTAATATGTACAAACTTGCATGTTGAAGTGAATGACTACATAGAAGCACTGACGAATCAACTTAAACCACCAGCAGCACAATCAGTCGAAGCACCACTATTGGAATCAGACTTGCAACAGAATCTACTTGCAGAAACTCAACCTAACTCTAGACCAGCAGAACGACCTGAAACCAAACGAACTAAAGTAACTGATGGTTGGCCTTTCGAGTTGGGGGCTCTTGAAGTTCTCATTCGAGTTAAATGTCAAAATCATCAATCTCATGTGCGTAATAAATTATTAATTTCTAATTTTGGTTCAATTTTATTGTATTTTAATACTTATTTTTTATTTCTTTATCTTTTTTTTTTCTCAGATAAGAGATATGGGAGAAAGACTAAAGGAGGCAGAAAATGAGTTAAAATTGGATATTCATAAAAAAAAAAATTGAAAGAAGTCCGCAAATTGAAAGGGTTGACTCAATGTGAACATAAACGTAAATTATTATTAATATAAACTTAAAATTATATTTTATACTTATCGTGCTAATTTAGTGATTTTTTCGTATTATCTTTATACTATAATATATATATATATATATATATATATATATATATATATATATATATTATTTTGTGTTATATTTATCCTATATGTTTTTGTTTTATGCTATATTTAATTTATTAAAAATTATGTTATTTTAATTATATAACCCATTTTATATTCCTCATATTTATATTCAAGAAAAATAAATTCTTCATGCTAGAGCATTTATGTATTTAAGAAATATTTTTCTATGTTGAGATTTTATTTTTATTTTTATTTATAGAAAAGGAAAAACTAAATAAAAAAATACAAGTCTATATCAGGTATTTTAAAATTATTCAATATATTTCAAACAGATTAATTAGTAGGTGTAACATCAATTAAAATTTCGGTACCAGGATCAATATGGTATGCGGCGAGTTTAGATTCTTCATTAGTCATATCAGCAAAATCAGTCCTAAAGGTCAGCATGTTGTGGTCTGGATCAATTTCCCAAAACTCCATTCCAACATCTTCAGCTCGGCCATTGTAATCTTGATTATCACATAAAAAAAGTGATGCAACTTAGGATTGTTGGACATGCTAACCATGACATGAAATGGTTCGCCACTGGGAGTGAAAGGCTCCGCCACAAGCAAAAGCTCAACAACTCCTTTACTAGTAAAATCATCATTGATTTTGTTATCATCTACCTCGTTACCTTCATAAATAAGCATTTTGCGTGACACAAACTCTCTTCAATTGCAGACTTCACCTTAGCTATCATTTCAAAAAACTTTGCATGTTGCGGAGAGGAATTTTTGCTCCTCCAAGGATATGGAAGTCAACACAACTCACTGAACCATGATATTTGTGTAAGCAAATTGATTTCAAGTTCACAAAATAAGTTGATTAGAAAGATTAAAAAATTGAGTTGTTTTTTTTTGTTGTAAAAGAATATTGAATTAATATACAAAATTCTCATATTAATTAGATTTAGATTTTATCACAGCTGGCTGAAGAATATATAGAGCTTAAGGCAGAAATATTGAAATTGTTAAATGGATCATATAATTAAAATAGTGATGTAAAATTATTATTAATATAAACGTAAAATTATATTTTATACTTATCGTGCTACTTTAGTGATTTTTTTGATATTATATTTATATTATGTATATTATTTTGTGTTATATTAATACTATATGTTTTTATTTTATGTTATATTTAATTTATTGAAAATTATTTCATTTTAATTATATAACTCATTTTACATCCCTCATATTTATATTCAATGTACATTTCTAAAAATTAAAATAAAAGGCTGGGTGAGAGACATCTAGAGTCCATCAGCCAAATTAATAATCGGAGAATTGGATCCAACCACCCAAACCCAATGCCTTGTCCTCCGCCACCGTCAATGCTCACAACAGCACCGCCGCACAACCCGAGAAAATTGCCGAGGCTTTACAAACAGTGTAGCGAGAGTAGTTTTCTGGCAGGTAGATTAGCGGTTTTAGGGTTTCCTGTTGGTGCTTTGTCTTTCTCTTTGATTAACCTTCTCTCATTTTCCTCTATGTCAAAGCAAGCAAGACTGAATCTACACATTTTCAAAGCAAGATTTTACAAAATGGTTTTCCGGCAGCATTGTGAGGTAGATTAGCGGTTTTAGGGTTTGCTATCGGTGCTCTGTCTTATCTTTTTCACTAACCTTCGGTCGTTTTCCTCTCTGCAGGAATGTCAAGGCAAGCAAGACTCTGCACTTTGTCAACGTAAGATTTTACAAAAGTGGTTTTCCGGCTCCGGTTTTGAGGTAAGATTAGCGGTTTTAGGGTTTGTTTTTTGTATGCCTTCTTAATCTGTTCTGGTGTAGGTTTTTTCCTATATTGCCTGTTACTGTTCTGCATATGCTCTGCTGAATAATTTCTTAGGGAGAGAAAAAAAAAAAAGAACATAAGTTATTGTATGGGAAATTGCTCCCTCAAAATATGTAATACGTGTTAAGAAACAACTTTATAAATTTTTTATAATTCTTGCATTATTCAAAGTCTTAAATAAAAGATTTGATTACTTATGAGATAAACAAAACCAAACATTTCATTTATTTTTTAATTAAAATAAAACAACAAACTCAACACACATCATATACAACGCAACTAATGAATCCGGGTTAGAGTTGGACACATAACCAAATGCATTCCACCTGCAGGTGCCTTCTTTCTCTCTCTTTCTTCCTTTTTATTTCAATTTGATATGTCTGGGGTTGGTTTATGCTTTGTAAAGGAAATTTTGATGCTGAACGGCCGTGATTCATTTATTTAGTTTTAGAATTGCTTGTAATTCTTTGAAGAATTGATAACTGAGCTGAAATTTTTAATTAGATGTTTGCGTGATCAAATCGAAGTTGAGTGAGCATGCTTTGTGTTTGTTGTTTATGTTTTGGTGGATGATTTTCAATTGAATTTTTAACCAAGAAACATATTTATAGTGGGAAACTTGGTTTTGGTATTGACTTGTTATTCATATTTTACTGGAAAGTTGGATTAGGTGGTTCAGAAATTTTATCCGACTCCTTTTATGTTGTTTGCTCGGACCTAATGCAGTAGAGAGTGTAACAGAAAATTACAAGTTGCAGTGGCAGATTGGGTACTTTGTAGTCATATATTTGAGAGAATATTGATTTAGGTTAGCTTCATTTTAAACCTAGTTGAACTTGTAAATCATGAACTAGGTAGCTAAAAGTTAGTCAGTCCAGCTGCTCACCAAATTTGTAGATGCTGTAGCTCGACCGAGATGCGAGATTGTAGCAAGTACCGAAGTTTTTTAAGATGCTCTAGATGTTCATATTAATTTCTTTCAAGAGTTATTATGTTTATGTGAGAATTGACATTCATCTTCTATAGAATATTTAGTAGAAGCTTTAGTATCACCTTTGATGCATCTAGAAACTCGGTTGAAATTACTAATTGATAAAGGGACAGAAAAGTGTGTGCTAGGTGTCAACCTCCAATGTTAGATTTTGATAAAAATCATTGCAGGGGATCTGAAAGCCCACCTTATAAGAGTCTCTTGCACACTGCGCTTCTAACAGAATCAAGAGGCTAATATTAACTGAAGTTATTTGCAACAACATTTGATTCTTAACACCATTTTTTAAGTGCGCAAATAATAATTTTTTGATTATATTTTTATTCATCTCATTCTGCATTTCAATAATGATGTTTCTTGGTATGTTTATGATGAATTTACTTCTATAATAGCTTGTACGTTGTAATTGGTTGTTTGCCTGTAATGGGTTGTCCCATTAAATGTTAATAGAGATAAAACATACAGTTGATGCATTTCAGTAATAATTTTTATGGTTTATCTCAGGTCGATTCATGATCTTCTTCTTTTCTCTTGCTTCACCAAATTATTCCCCTAACCAGATGAAATTCACCTAGTTCCATATTTGCAACGAGTCAGTTTAGAATGACTTGCTTTCACCAAATTATCCCCCTAAGCAGATGAAATTCACCCAGTTCCATACTTCCAATGACTTAGCTTAGAATTACCTCCTACTTATAGTTGGTTTCTGAAAAAGATGTTCTCCCCTACCTTTGTGCCCGTTGCAGCGTGGCTTTTTTTACGGTGACATGTCTGGTCTTGCATTAGTTTTGGCTTCAAGCTTTACTAGCTCTTTGCTCATAGTCAAAGCAGGATCACTCTCTTGAATTTGTCATAAGGAAATGGAATTTCTGTTGAAATGCTGAAGTTAACTACTAAATCTTCATCACGCCGAATAAAATCCTTTTTCTATTAGTTTTCAATACCATAGTATCATGTTTCCTAGGTGTGTTTTATGCATGGACCTTACACTGTATTTCTTCTTCTTTATTGATTTATTTTCTTAATAGTAACATTTTTTTTGTAACATTGTCATGTTGTTTCTTAAATTTTGACTTATATATGAATCCTCTTTTGTTACGGGGGCATAATTGATTTTCCGCTCACAAAGCGTTGGGGTTGTATTTGTTTATGAATACTAAAAACATTTTCTTGTTCTGCTTATGTCTCAATTCATTTGAAATTCAAACAATATCAATACCAGCCATATATACTTACATAAACACCAAATCATTTGAAAGCAAAAACAACAATTCATAAATAGAGCATAACCTAAATGATTTTCAATGGATCAATCAGAACAGGATTATTGGTTATTCCAAGAAGTGAATGCTTTTCCCAGTACGGTTTAGGATATTAAATCTCAATTTGGGAGCCCTCCTCGTAATCTTTACATACTGTAACTGATTATTCTTCCATCATATTTATCTTCTTATGTATGTTAACTATAATTCATTGTTTTGAGTACTAATGAAAGATGCTTACAGATTTTAGGAATATGGATGAAAGGCTTGAAAACATGACGATGGCTGCATTAATAGAGAGGGGCCAGGATTTTTCATGGACAAAAATTAGAGAGAATGGAGATAGCAGAGGATTGGTGCTGAGAATGAATGAAATGATGTGAATGTTCAATTTATTTCACGATGATTTTGAGATATTGGATCCCTGTTTTGATCATTCCCTGACAATTCACGCTTCACAAGATGCAATTGTTGAATGTTTGAGACATACAAGGGGAATCATTACTAGAAATAGTGTTTTAATATCTAACAGCTCACATGAACAAGTGATTTTAGCACTGGAGAATCAACTTAAAGCACCATCAGCACAACCAGTTGAACCACCACCATCGGACTCAGACTTGTAGTTGAATCTACTTGCAGAAACTCATCTGAACCCTAAACCAGAAGATCGAAGTGAAGCAACTGATGGTTGGCCTTTTGAGACTTGAAGTCCTCATTCGAGTTGCATGTTGTGATGATCAATCTCAGGTACGTAAGAAATTATTAATATCTAATTTGTGGTTCAATACTGATTATTTCCAGATAATGGGCAAGAGAATCAGAGTAGAGGAGATAAAAGATGAGTTAAAAAAATAAAATCAGTAAAAAAAAAAACTGGAAGAACTATGTGCAGTCAAAGAGTCGATTCAAGTGTTGGATTTGCAGATATTAGGGGTACACGTATATATTTCATAATCTGTATACGTGTACCTCCAATATCTACAAATCCAACACTTGAATCGACTCTTTGACTGCATAGAGTTCTTCCAGTTTTTTTTTACTGATATTATTTTTTAACTCATCTTTTATCTCCTCTACTCTGAGTCTCTTGCCCATTATCTGGAGAAAAAGATACGAATTAGAATAATCAGTATTGAAACTGAACCAGAAATTAGATATTAATAATTTCTTACGTACCTGAGATTGATCATCACAACATGTAACTCGAATGAGGACTTCAAGAACCCTCAACTCAAAAGGCCAACCATCAGTTGCTTCACTTCGATCTTCTAATTTAGGGTTCAGATGAGTTTCTAAAAGTAGATTCAACTGCAAGTCTGATCTCGATGGTGGTGGTTCAACTGGATGTGCTGGTGGTTATTTAAGTTGATTCTCTAGTGCTACAATCACTTGTTCATGTGAGCTATTAGATATTAAAACGCTATTTCTAGTAATGATTCCCCTTGTATGTCCAAACATACAGCAATTGCATCCTGTGAAGCGTGAATTGTCGGGGAATGATCAAAACAGGGGTCCAATATCTCAAAATCATCACGAAATAAATTGAACACTCACATCATTTCATTCATTCTCAGCACCAATCCTCTGCTATCTCCATTCTCTCTAATTTCGGTCCATGAAAAATCCTGGCCCCTCTCTATTAATGCAGCCATAGTCATGTTTTCAAGCCTTTCATCCATATTCCTAAAATCTATAAGCATCTTTCATCAGTACTCAAAACAATGAATTATAGTTAACATACATAAGAAGATAAATAAGATGGAAGAATAATCAGTTACAGTATGTAAAGATTACGAGGAGGGCTCCCAAACTGAGATTAACATCCTAAACCGTATTGGGAGAAGCACTTCTTGGAATAACCAATAATCCTGTTCTGATTGATCCATTGAAAATCATTTAGGTTGTGCTCTATTTATGAATTGTTGTTTTTGCTTTCAAATGATTTGATGTTTATGTAAGTATATATGGTTGGTATTGATATTGTTTGAATTTCAAATGAATTGAGACATAAGCAGAACAAGAAAATGTTTTTAGTATTCATAAACAAATACAACCCCGATGCTTTATAAGTGGAAAATCAATTATGCCCTCGTAACAATAGAGGATTCATATATAAGTCAAAATTTAAGAAACAACATGATAATGTTACCAAAAAATTGTACTACTAAGCAAATAAATCAATAAAGAAGAAGAAATACAATGTTAGATCCATGCATAAAACACACCTAGGAAACATGATAGTATGGTATCGAAAACTAATAGAAAAAAGATTTTATTCGGTGTAATGAAGATTTAGTAATTAAGTTCAGCATTTCAACAGAAATTTCATTTCCTTATGACAAATTCAAGAGAGTGATCCTGCTTTGACTATGAGCAAAGAGCTAGTAGAGCCTGAAGCCAAAACTAATGCGAGACTAGAAATGTCACCATAAAAATTGTGAGTTTTCTTTTTCATATCTTTAGTTAAAGGGCGTAATTAAGAGGCTACTGGGAGCTGATGTTGATGGGTTTGAGGTAAGGTGGAATTTGGAGAAGTTGTTGTATATGCTTTACGTGTTTACTCAGAGAAACCTAAATGATTTGGCCAAGGCATGTCTTTTAACAATCGTTATTTAATTCTTTTGTTTTATTTTTACTAATGATTTTTGAATAGATTACTAATTTTTTCCTGTCTCAGGTGAAGGAGATTACTGAAAAGACAATCTCCATGTTTAGCTTTTCCACAGTTAGTATCCTCCTTCCCAAAAATAGTCTTTGATGTTGATGACTATAAAGATTTAGTTGTGAAATTTTTAATATATATATATAGATATATATATATATATTCCAGGATGATGCCTGAGACAGGCTAATGAGGTTTGAATTAGTGGTCACAATTGTGGGATTTGTTGCTACTGTGTTGTCTATTGTTATTGGAGTATTTGGATTGTATTTTGCAACAACATCAGGTGATGTATATGTGTTTCTATGGGCTGTGATTGGTATGGTAATTGCAGCAGTTTTTACAATCTCTAAACTCTGGTCCTTTGTGAGGTATAGTAGAGGTATGAGGGCATTGTGGCAGTGAAGAGTATGTGGCCATTATGGAAGTGAATTTTTTTTTGATAGGGATAGGAATTCGAGTTTTGGCGGAATTTTGGATATTAACAGATAGGAATTTGAGCTTAAGTCAAAATTTGGATATTAATAGATAGGAATTTGAGTTTCAGTAAAAGTTTCTAGTTAATTTAGGTAAATGGATCGATCCATAACAAAAAAGGTTTTTTTGTCGGCTGAAAAATGACACATATCAAAATACATGTTGGTTTTCGCGTGACATAAATAGCCCTGACACGTATTCTATATGTGTCACTTGGTCAAACCGACACAAGCAGACATGTTGTTCAAAAACAGATATGTATTAATAAATATGTGTCACATAGTAACGGATTTTATCAAATATGTGTCAGTCAGTAAGTGACACATATTTTGTGTCGGTCAAAAATCGACATAACCTATCAAATTTTACTAAATATGTGTCTGTCAATAAGTGACACATATGTTGTGTCGGTCAGTGAACGACATACTAGTGTTATTCCTCGACCGACACATATGGACTCCTGAAACATATGTGTCATTCTCTGACCAACATATAATTCATTCACTAAGTGACACATATTCCATATTTTCGTGTAAATTTATGTGTCGGTTTTTGGCCGACACTTATATTTAAAAAATATTTAATACGTGTCATTCTGTGACCGACATATACTTCATACACTAAGTGACACATATTCCATTTTTTCGTGTAAACTTTATATGTTGGCTTTTGGCCGACACGTACCTTTTTAAAATATATAATACGTGTCAGGATGTGCTCATCCTTATACGTATTATATATATTTTTATTTTAAAAAGTACATAAAACTCATGAATAAGCATACAAGAAACCAAATAAGCAATAATACATAAAACTCAACAGAGCAATAACAGACAAAGGAATCAACTAGGATTTGTAGTCAAAGTATATAAAATGGCATATGTGGCAATGCATTTATCAGTGCTATATGGCTTTGGACAGTATAAGTGGCAACTCATTAACCAGAACGAAAAGAAAAAAATAGAAACACAGACATGAAAACCAAGTTAGATCTGAGACTGCATTAGAAAATCTAACCCCAAAGCTTAAACTAAGTAGCCATGCCACTCAAACTCAATGGATATGCGGGATATCCAGATAGATATAAGCCTTTATTTAAGTGAACTCTTTCTAAGTACATAGAAACAAGAAAATGAATTACCTTGACTCAACCTCACTGCTTGTACTCACAAAAGTTGTACTCAGTGGAGTTCTTCCTCCCCTGCCAAAGGCAACCTTTATCAGTTTTTGTTGCAAATTTTTAAGATCTTAAAAGTATATGAATAAACAAGTTGGACAGATACCAGAACTAATTTTGGTTGAATAGTCTTTAGCAAAGGTTAAACTTTCTGTGACCTACAAAAGAAATATTACAGTTAGTTTTTAAGTTGAACTAATTTTGCTGTATTATAGTTAACTAAAGAGCAAAGACCAAGGGTCAAAAACAGAGTAATAAATCCAATTCTTATAAGCTTACGAGTAACATCAGTGCACCACCACAAGTGAGAGGTTCCACCACAAAAACAGCAACTACAAAACACCCTAACTTGAGGATCTACCTCACACTCTGTCAAACAGAACAGGTCCGTACTTAACAATAAAAGACCAAGAACAATAATTCAACCTCCAAAATATATTATGTAGGCAATAACTTGGGGAGAGAAAAAAAAAGACACGGGGAACAAATTAGCACCACCTCTAGAACAAGTAAAGAGTTTTGACAGGACCAAGCCGCAGACTCCAGTGAGGAGAAAATATAATGCATGGTTCCCGCCAATTAATCCTGTGCACATAAAGTCAGTTACAAGGGTTAAGATATAAGATATAATCACCCTAATGAGCAATGAAATTGTATAAACTTGTAAGAACCAAAATAGAATGTCTGCTACTTGTATATTCGTTTTGGCATTTGCATTTCAGCACATGCGGCCGCACTGAAATCATGCGACCCACAATAAACCCAACCAAAGGAAGATGCATCTGTCTTTGACTGGAAGCGTCGACATGCCACCTGCTTACAACATTCTCTTTTAGTATTTATACAAATCAAAATCTCATAGCATTTGAAAAATAGTCATTCAACAAAACTTTCTAATCATTCAAAGAAAAAAGACTCTCACTTTGACATGCATTGGATGGCCCACTCTATCACAGGGATGAGGAACTGCATCATGAATGATGTCCACAGTTTTTAGCCTCTGCCATGCTTTCTGTGTAAAAGTCGTATAAGATAAAGATACGGAATATGCTACATGCTCATCATATGAAACAAATGACTACTAAAAAGAAACATTAGTATGTTGGCGACCTCCAAAATCAGTTACACAATTGATAAATATTACCTTCACAAAATCCATAAGCCATATCTTACGCAGTTAATACAGTATGTTTCTTAATTCTTAAAGTAAATATAGGTGTGTATTCATTGTCTTTGGCCATTAATATAAACGACAATAGATTCAAACAAAACTGAACAGAAAAATTATTACTTCTAACAAGCCAAAAAAAGATTGCAAGAGTAATATAATCTGATAATAACAGAAGTTCCAAGTTTTTGTTCTCCCCACAACATTGATTATAGTCAAGCTACACATGTAAATTATCTATACGCAACAGCTGCTCTACAATATTATTCAAGATATCCATTCACATCAGCAATTAATATCACTTCTCACTACCTCAACAACTTAGGCATACCATATCATATCTTAGATATTACAAAGGAACTATTAGCTCTATCCTCATCATAGATTAAGGAAAAAAAAAACAAGCGAGAGAGGAAAAACACAGATGAGGGCAGTTTTTTGAAATTTCAGTTTGCAAAATTATAAAAATAAATATTGAGAGGTAAAATTATTATCTGCTGATAAGTGGCCATTGTACCTCTGAGAAGCAAAGAATTTGCTTTGAGGGCAAGACTCCACCACATGCATTCTTCACTCTTTCAATAGTAGGGAAAAGTATCTGACAGATGGTCTTTTCAATTCTTAGCTAGCACTCCAGCAGCCCCATTGTCAAGAGCATCAGTGATTACTGAATATGAAACAAAAACTAAAACTTTTAATACATATCTACATTTAGCAAATTTAAGGGGTTTATTTTACCTTTGGATCAGACTCTTCAGAGTCAAAGAATCTCAATGATTTCTTTCCAGCAGCTGCTGCAAATGCAGCAAGAAATTGGGCATTGATCGAAGAACCAATTGATGATGAACCTTAACAAAATAAAGGGTGTCAAGAATAAATATTTTCTAATATACAATAAGAAGTTCAAACAGTGCAAGGTACACTTACCATAAATAAAATCAGTTTCTTGTAATTCAGGCCATCTGTATTGACCTAAAATCTTGATTGATTAAAAAAAAAAAGGAATTACTATTATCAGATTTTTCAACAAATTGTATAATCTTATTAAAATACTACATTTGGAAGTCACATTTTTGTGCTACTTAAATCCACAAATACTAGGTTAGTATATTTGTCTATGCCAACCATTGAATTAATTTATTTTTTTGTTTATAGGATAGGATATGTTACAACAACTTTTTTTCTCGGATCCTATTGTCAAAGAATATAAATGTCTCCTATTATAAACACACGCATTATTGTAAAAAGTAGGAAGCGACGACTACATGTGCCCCATGACCAATCATATCATGCTTATAAGTTTTATGCATTTCTTTCAACCTACAGTAACATTACCTCTTGCAAGTGCTAGAGTCCTCTAGACCTCTGAATTGAAGTAATAAGAGAGCCTAATGCAAAAACATGTTGAGGCTGCATCATCTTTGATATATTTGAAAAGTGAGGCCCCTGCACAACAAATCAAGTAATCCCATTCCATCTAGACATGTGAGTATTTGATCATAGAGTGACAGCCATCATCACAACAAATCAAGTAATCCCATTCCATCTAGACATGTAAATTAGTCAAAGGAGTGGTTGTCTACCTGGAAGGAAGGTTGTCAACGAGCTTGTGGTAGACTGTGATTGGACAGGAGCTGAATCATCATAAGCTCCTGGATTTCGTTCTCAGATTCATTACAATTCCTGTGAATCAAGATTCAAAAGAATAGAAGGAAGCAGAAAAAACAATGAAGCAACATTAAAGTTTTTGAATGAATTGTAAATAGAAATAACTCCATTAGTTACTTCAATCATTAGATCAATCAAACAAGCTGTCATCTCCCAAATAAAAAACTTCAAAACTATTATATAAAAAAACAACACTTATATAACCAAAAATAAAGATAATTTTCATACCAAAACCGATTCCCATATTCTATTTTTTGTCCCTTGATCCACGAGTCTCCAATCATTTACTAGTATTGAGGTTGCATTGCGTGCTTCGAGATCGATGGTTGAAATAAAGTTAACTGAAATAGGCCCTTCTTCTGGCGTATTGTACTCATTAAATTGAATTCTAATTCTTTCGTCGTTAGGAGCTCTATTTCTCTTAACATTCTTGCAAATTCCTTTTATTCTATGAGAAGTTATTGAACCACCCTCAGTTTGATCATTACTAGACTGTTTTCCTCCCCTCATTGTTACAACCTACACTAAAATAAAAAACTGTCAAACAGCCACTCAAATACTTCAAGTTATACAACATAGCATGGAATATAAGAGAAACACAAATATATGGTGATGTAACATGACTAAGATAAATAACTGAAACATTAATTAGCACTACCACAATCTCAATTGTATTTCTGCCATGGTTCAATTATCAACCCAAACACCCTCGCAATTATCACGAACGTAGTTGATATCATCATCATCAACTGTATCAAATGATTCAATATTAGGTAAAACATTTACGAATGGATGATGATCAACCAAACTAGGTATTTGGTCATGAATCCTATTGATTTTGTATGATTTGTCATTAGTAAATTGTACCACTGAGCATCTACCATCACTTGGGTCTGTTACATAAAACACTTGCTTTGCTTGTGCAGCAAGGATGAAGGGATCTGACTTGTGGACAATACGAGTAAGATCCACCAATGTCACACCTAGGTCATCCCCTTTCACGCCCCCGTTGCTGTCCACCCAATCACACTTAAAAATTGGCACAGTTAGTATATGATAATCAAGAACCCAAATCTCTCTTATAACTCCATAGAAAAGCAAGTCTCCTGTAATTGGGTTTTTGTCTTTTGAACTTGCAACCTTCATCGTTGTTGCCTTGACACTAACTCCACTATTTTGATGGACTTTATCATCTCCGTGATCTCTTGTATGGAAGTGGCAGTTGTTGATGATATAGCCTGAATATCTTGTGACATATGAACGAGGCCCTGGAGCTAACCATTTCAACGTAGAAGACACGGGCTTATCATTATTTATTGAATTCGAAACCTAGTAAGAAATAACATATTATGTTAAATGAAATGCTAATATGTTAATGAAGCTATATAGACAAGACAATGCAAATAAAGAAAAAATTTACCTTATCTTTAAACCATTGGATAAAGCTACGATTGTGTTGGGTTTGCAACCACTTAGCATTTTTTGCTTGCCTTGGGAAACGATTCTTTAACACTTGCATATGCTCACTAAGTTGCCAAAACAAAAGAGATAAATTATAATTAGTGACAAATTTAACCGCACGGAAAGCACAACGATGGAACAAAGTAAGAGAGAGAGAGAGGGAGAGACTAACTCAATGTAGGTTGCACTTCCTCTGTGTTTTCCAACACATATAGATGAGCTTGCTCCCAATCTTCAACAGTGATAGAGATCACTCTACCCCCAACCAGGGGACTATCAACTTCATCTAGATTAATATCATTTAAATACTTCCCACTAAATTTAATCGCTTCTGTTGTAATATAACACTCTGCAATACAACCTTCAGGATGATTTCTATTTCGGACAAACCCTTTTAGAATTTTCATGAAGCGTTCAAAAGGGTACATCCATCTTAAATAAACTGGACCACACAACCTGACTTCTCTAACCAAATGGACCGTTCGATGGACCATTATGTCAAAAAAAGAAGGTGAGAAGTTTTTTTCAAGCAAGCACAAGGTAACTACTAGATCACTTTCTATTTGGTTTAACTTAGGCACATCAACAACTTTGGTACAAATATCATTAAAGAACATACAAAACCTTGTAATAGCACATCGAACATGCTTAGGCAAAATTGATCTAATGGCCAAGGGTAAAAGTTGTTGCATAAGGGCGTGACAATCATGGGACTTCAAACCAACAAGCTTTAGATCATCCAATGACACAAGATTCTTAAAGTTTGAACAATATCCAAATGGGACTTGAACGTCATACAAAGTTTGGCAAAAAATCTGCTTCTCATTCTTACTTAAGGAGTAGCAAGCAGGAGGCAAGTACGCTCGGTTGTTTACAACCTTCGGTTGTAACTCCTTTCGTAAACCCATGTGCATAAGATCCATTCTAATGTTTAGACTATCTTTTATTTTCCCAGGAATGTTTAACAATGTGCCATAAATGCTCTCACATGCATTCTTTTCAATGTGCATGACATCTAGATTGTGACGAACATACAAATGTTTCCAATATGGGAGAGTAAAGAAAAGGGATTTTTTCTTCCAACACACATTTTCATTGAGTTCAACCTTTTTCCTTTTTTATCTTTTTTCTTCCCCCAAGTGTGTTCTACCCTATCTTGTTTTTGTAGTATTTGCTCTCCTGTTAGTGGTCTTGGGGCAAGATCAAATTCTTGATGCCCATTGAAAGCCTTTTTCAATTTTCTGAAAGGATGGTTTTTTGGGAGAAATCGCCTATGACCCATTTACACAATTTTCTTCCCATGTTTCAATCTACATGATGATGTTCCTTCCTCACATATTGGACAAGCATAATAACCTTTTATAGAGTAACCAGAGAGATTGCCATAAGCAGGAAAGTCATTAATTGTCCACAACAATACTGCTTCCTGGAGTGGTTGGGTGATTCCTAACAAAGTCCTTTGAAACTTCACGTGACAATGCTTTTCTTCTAAAGTATGTTCTCCACGTTATGCAAAAATTTGCAAGTGCATAGAATCGAAACAAGTAAAATAATGATGAGTGAAGTATCGTTCCCACGAGGATTGGTTATTAACTACTAAACTTCATCTAACTTTGGTTTTATTTGAATAAATAACAAATTTAAAGGAATTAACTAACTAAAACCTGGAATAAAATTTAAACACTATGTAAAGAAACTAGATTTAAACTAAATTGAGATAAATTCAATGGATTAAGCTCTAGGGTATTAGGTTTCACTTAAGTTATCCACTCTATTATTCAATCCAATTCAATTAATGTTCACCAACCTTAATGTCAACCAATTTCTCTAAAGTATTTGTTATTCTTTTTCAAGCAACAACAATATATATTTATAGGGAGAACCACATCTTTGTCTCATCTAACAGCCTATAAATACCTATTAAGCACAAGAAATCTTATCGGGTTGCACAAATCACAGTTATATTTCTTTCTCATATGAGTTTATGGTGAATTAATCGAGGACTAATATAAATTAACTTCTCAGTTTAATTTATATCTCTAATCATGCAATAGCTTTCACTCAACAAGAAATTGAATAAATATTAATATATATTGAATTGAAATAACAGAGTATCAAACTTGGCTACATCCTAACCCTAGAAAAAGATATTTAGTTCATAATGTAAAGAAAAATAACATAAGAAAATCGAGTAGCATTCATGGATTACAAAGAAGGAACAAAGACTTAGGGAACTTGAAGATTCCTTGAAGATTCTCCTTAAGTTGTGCCTCCAAGGGTTGTAGATTGCTTCCTTGCCCCTTAATCACCTCTAATGACACCTAAGATGCTCTAAAGAAGACCTAAAACTCGTCTATTTATATTTTACAAAAGAAAGAAGTCGAATCTGAGTTAAAAGAGGAATCCTGAAAATATCTAGAATTGGCCTTGTGCAGGAGCGCAACTACAGTGGCACGGGAGTGCCAACTTTCTCATTGCATGAAGTTTGTTGTTCTTGATCTCACGCCACTGTGCTACTTTGTGTTATGCTAGAGTGCCAAGTTTCTGATTTCGAGTCTATATTCTGTATTTTGCACTGTTGCGCCATTTGCTCTGCACATTAGCGCCAACCTTCTGATTTGGAGATCCAGATTTTTCCTCTTTGGGCCATATTTGCTCCCAGTTTTGATGTGCTTTATTAGGAATCCAATTCCTTTCCAAAGAATCTGCATTTAACTAAAATAGCACATTATTTTCTCCTTATTTTACTCAAAAACTAATCAAAAATTAAATTGAAGTGTATAAAATTTAGTGAATAAAATTCACTAACAAATACCCCCAAACTTAAAGTTTTGCTAGTTCTCAAGCAAAACAAACAAAAATCAATAAGAATAACCAAATATGTTTAGATCAAAATTACTCATGTAAAATCAAACTTGTGCTTAACACTATGATTATAACCTCAAATATTGCATCATTAATAACTCAAAAGAAATTTCAAACTTGCAAAACCATCCAAGATCCTCCTCAATATCAGTTAAGTCCATTTCAAGTTCTCGAGTGCGTGTGTGATGAGTCAATCTCACATCATTAAATGCAATTCAAATGAGATTATGCACAAAATGAGTTAAACAAAGCATTTATGTGTTATACAAAAACTGAGACTCCATGAGCTTGCTAGTCATGCTGCTCTCCACTAATGTAGATCAACTCAACATCAAGGATCAAATAGGACTTTTCAAAGCTTGTAATGTATGGCTAGGGCAATAAGGGTATGTAAAGAAGGTCAATTTTTTAAGCTTAATGTACTCATAAAGCATAAAATCTCTTAAAACTTCAAAAGTTTTCCACCTTCACCAATGCATATCTTCAATACAACACCATCAAGCTTCAATTGAATCTCACCTCTTTTTTTATGTTTGAACATCCACTCAATATTGCAACGATTACATGCATCACCCTCAACTTATCAGCTCTTTTGACTGTTTGCAAGATTGTCTCTCTTTTTTTTAGCTGGATATTGCAATGTTGATTCCTTTAAGCTTTCTTTTTAGTTTGTGTAACAAGTTTTTAGCTAGCAACTCCCAAGCCAGTTGGCTTTAGGTTATTGGATGTTAAGGCATTTCTAAGAGCCTACTTGCTTAAACTAAAAAGGCTACAAAATCAACTTATCTAGATTTTTTTTTAATAGGAGAATTTTGGATAAATCCTTAAATTCCCAATTGACTAAACTTCAATCAAACTCATCAAACCCAAAATCAACCTTTAATTCCAAACTTCATATCCAATCATGCTATATACCATCAAAACATCTCTCATCCTCCCTTATGCACCCTTATTCATGCAACAATCAAAAGTTTTGAAAGATTAACATGCTTATGAGTAAGGGACACTATTTAGATAAATTCTCTGTGGCTGGGATACATTTAGTGAGCTAACAAAGAAAAAGGTTTCAATAGGCTCAATGGGGACAACTAGAGATCTATTTCAATCATGGGATAACTTGAAAGGCTAAAAGGATCCAACAATGACCTAAATCATTTCCTTAATGTTGAGTTGTCTATGATTTTGCCTCAAGCAACAATCAAGCAAATTCTAAAGTCTTTTTGAAATTTTATAACTCATTTACATCATATAAGCTTTCTTTAAATCAACACCCAAATTCAATGATCATGACTCAATGTGCACAAATGTTTGTTCAAGGAATTGAAAATAAGACAAAACTATCAATTAAGTCAAACCCATAAATGGTATGCGAAATTTTTCAATTTTTAAGAGTTATTCATGTTAAACAATCATTATCCTATCATTGACCATCACAACGCAAGCAAGAATTTTTTTTATATTAAACACAAACACACAGTGTATGCAAAACATGCAAAAGAGGCAAATATTCACGCAAACTAAGTAAAAACTAATGAAAACAAAAGAAAGCGATTGCACCCCCAAACTTGAGAAGCACAATGCCCTCAATGTGCACACACAATAAAGAAAAAAAAAGTTAGCAAACTTCTTTGAAACTCAATAGTCCACTAGATCCTGATCATCCCGCAAGTCATCACCCAAAACATTGCCAAGGTCATCAGCAGGTGCTCCTATATAGACATAATCGTCTCCCTGCTGCACATCATCCTCCTCATCAACGGCATAGACACAGCTAATGATCTGTTATGGCGATAAAGAATCAAATCATCCCAATAATAATGCTTCACATTAGCAAAGAATTTCTTTCTCTATTGATGAGAGAGATCAAATAGGATGATTTTTACTACAAGGGAGTTCACAAAATCTACAAACCATGGAATAATCTTGTGAGAAGATATAGCAAAGAGTTGTTTATCCAGAAAGTGATCAATAATAGGTTGTGTATGTTCTTGCTCTTTTGGTAGTTCTAAGGGAGAAAGATGAGCAGCAACCAAATTCTTCGTGCCTTTCTTGTCTCTATTCTTTAGGTCGAACTCTTGACGTAGCAGCACCCATCGAATGAGCCTAGGTTTTGCATCTTTCTTGGTCATGAGGTACTTAATGGTTGAGTGGTCAGTGTCCATAATCACCTTATTACCAATAAAAAATGGTTGAAATTTGTCAAAAGAAAATACTATGGCAAGCAACACTTTTTTAGTTGTGGCGTAGTTGAGTTGAGCGTCGTTGAGGGTGCGACTTGCATAGTATATGATATTAAAAACTTTGTTCCATCGCTGCCCAAGTGTTGCACCTACTGTATAGTCACTTAATTACATCACACATTAGCTCAAACGGTTGCTCCTAATCCAGTGCTACCACAATAGCAGTTGTCATCAACTTTGTTTTTAAAGTCTCAAACGTCTGCACACAGTTGCTATCAAACACAAACGGGTTATGTTACACAAGTAAATTCGAAAGCGGTTTGGAAATCTTGGAGAAATCCTTAATAAACCTTTTATAAAAACCTGCATGTCCTAAAAAACTTCTAACCCCTTTTACCCATTTTGGTGGTGACAGTTTTTCTATGGCCTCTATTTTAGCCCTATCAACCTCAATTCCTATGGATGATATCTTATGGCCTAGAACTATCTCTCTTATTTGACCATGAACTGACACTTTTCCCAATTTAGGACCAGGTTAGTTTCCTCACATCTTTTAAGCACTAACTTTAAGTTATCTAAACATTGGTCAAAGGTGTTTCCAAAAACTGAAAAGTCATCCATGAACACTTCAATGTTTTTCTCATTCATATCAGAAAATATAGCCAACATACATCTTTGGAATGTGGCTGGGGCATTATACAACCCAAAGGGCATCCTCCTAAATGCAAATGTACCATAGGGACAAGTAAAAGTGACTTTCTCTTGGTCTTTGGGTGCTATGGAAATTTGATTGTATCCTGAATAGCCATCCAAGAAATAATAATATTCATTTCTAGCTAACCTATCTAACATTTGATCAATAAAAGGTAGAGGGAAGTGATCTTTCCCAGTGACTTTATTCAATTTCTTGCAAATATGCCACCCGGTGACCGTGTGAGTTGGAATCAACTCATTATTGTCATTCTTCACAACTATCATTACTCCCTTTTTAGGCATAAGCTGAGCCAAACTCACCCATGAGCTGTCCGATATAGGGTAAATTACCTCTACATCTAAGCATTTTAATACCTCAGCTCTAACTTTTGTGGTAGAATCTAGCCTTCTTTGTGCATCAATTGAAGGTTTACAATTCTCTTCCATGAGAATTCTGTGCATGCCATTGAAGGACTAATTCCTCTCAAGTTAGAATTAGACCACCCTAGCCATTTTATGTTCTCTTAGCACCCTTAACAATTTTTCTTCCTCTACACTAGTCAGACTAGCTGATATAATGACAGGAAGTATGGATGACTCCCTAAGGTAAGCATATTTAAGATGACTAGGTAGTTGTTTTAATTCAAGGGCTAGTGGTTTTTCAATTGAAGGTAATGGTCTACTAGGTCCTTGTTATGGCTCATAATATTTCCTATTATTTGGCCCAAAAGAATCCATCCAATTTATGTACTCCACTATTTCACAATCATCAAACTCATCTAACAATTTAGAACATATCAAGCTAGCTTATAATGCATCTAGAGGTAAATTTTTATGTTTTAATACAATAGTACTCACCTTATAAATTCGAAAGCAATTTTCAATGTCATCCGGATATTTCATGACATAAAAAACATTAAATGTTACCTCTTTCTCTTGAATACGCAACCTTAACTCTCCCTTTTGGACATCAATCAACACCCTACCAGTTGCTAAAAACAGTCTGCCCAAGATAATTGATATCTCCTTATCCTCCACAATATCAAGCAAGATGAAATCTACTGGAAAGATGAACTTGTCCACCTTGACCAGTACATCTTCAATTGCTCTTCTTGGATGCTTGATGGATTTATCAGCTAGCTGTAAAAAAAAACTGAAGTACGACATGCCTCACCAAGGCCAAGCTTTCTAAAAATAGCTAAAGGCATTAGATTTATGCTTGCACCTAAATCACATAATATATTAGTAAAGAACGAGTCACCAATAGAGCAAGATATGGAAAAACTCCTAGATCCTTGAGCTTTGGTGGCAGCTTTTTTTTGCATTATGGCGTTGCACTCTTCGGTTAAGGCAACGGTCTCATAATCTTTTAGCTTTTGCTTCTTGGGCAATATGTCTTTCATGAATTTCACATAGCTAGGTGATGCGTTCGAAACTAGCAAGTATACTAGTCGCACAAGTAATAAAGTGATAAGTAAGATATCGTTCCCACGAGGATTGATTCTAATCAAATTTGTTATTCGAAAGCAAAGACACAATAAACGGGGGGTTTCGTTGATTGATTAACTAGATGAAATATTAATGCAAGTAAAGAATAACAAAATACAAGATTAAATAAATTGAAAAATCAATGAGAGACACCTGGTTAAGGGTTCATTCCCTGCCACAAGATATGAATTTGTGAATTAACATAGAATTGTCATCCAATTACAGCATTGAAGTTATCAACCATAGATAACAACAAGCTTTGTTACCCCAATCTTTCCTTACTTTGTTGTTAAATAAAACAAGTTCTTTATTTAATATCTATCCATTAAAAAACCTAGAACAAGCTCTCTGAGTTTAATTCAATGGAAGCATTACAAAAAGAAAGATAGGTTAATCTAAGTAATAATCACACATGTTCGTATTATTTAACCTAGATTGTATTTTCCAATTGAATCTCTGATCACAATTTTGCTACTAATGATTGGAAATTCAAGACAATTACGAATCAAGATTTCTAATCTAGCAATAGACAACAACCAGATTATATTCAGTTGGACACCCCAAATACAATCAGCAAGCAATCATAAGCATTAGATATGGGAAAATACAAGCAACTTCAATTAGAGAATTAGATAACAACTTCTTGCACAATCAACTCACAAAAACCATATCAAGGGCTTTGAAATCACCCTCAACCAATTCAGATTCAGTTACACATGTTCAAAAACGTAATAAATACAATACAACATGGAGACATTCCAGAAAATGAAAGGGAAGGGATAAACTTAGCAAATTTGATGAAAATCTCTTAGGATTGTAATTTTTCCTCTTTCCAAGCCTTCTGTCTCCTTCAAGAACTCCAGGAGATGAGAGAAATCCAGAGATGCAGTCTCCCAGTCGTTTCCCCCTCTTCCAGTTATGAAAATAAAACCCTAAAATGTGTTTATATACTCTGCTACAGTAACTTGCTACAGTGTCCCCGTATTTAATAACATGCTACAGTGATATGTGGAATTACAAATATACACTTCTCATACCATTTTTATCATAACTTTCGGTATACTACATAAATTCGTGAACCGTAAATTTCTCCAGAAAATAGACTTCGAGAGCTTTTCAATGGTATATAGCATGTTATCCAGTTAATTGTATATCGATACCTGTCTCTTATACACATCTAGATGTGTATAAGAGACAGGTTTTACTCCATTTTGTGCAAGTTGCTCCAAAACTCCTACAAACATCAAAACCACACAAAAACATAAAAATACCAAGGAATATAGCAAAGAAACATGGACGAATTGATATAAAAGTAATACATAAATAGACACCTATCAAATTCACCCACACTTAGACTTTGCTAGTCCTCGAGCAACTAAAATGATACGAAACAAAACTAAACCGAAACAGAATCAAAGAAAAATTAAAACACACACAAATGCTTCAACTTGCAAATAGGCCTCAAAGATTGTACTTAATTATACCCAAGGAAAACTTCAAAATAATGCACTTGATCAAGAATTTTATCTCAAAGATTAGTTTCGCTTCACTTCAATTCCTCAAGTGTGTGTGTGTAGAGCCATTCTCACCTAATCACTTGTAACCCGGATGAGTTTATGCATAAAAAAGAATCATATTTAATATTGAAGATGTGTGTATACATGAACTCCATAGGCCTGCTTTTCAGGTCACTCTCCACTAATGTAGACATGCACAACACCAAGGATCAAGTAGGACTTTATTAAGCTTGTAACGTTTGGCTTGGGTGAAGGTATGATAAAGGATAATAATTTGGATCAAATCACCCACAAACACATAAATCATTCAAGACTATGTGGAGCTCAACCCTTATAACACAACTTATTTCAATTCACCCGGTTACTCCCCCAAACTTATTTAGAACACTCAATCTTCTTTTTTTTTTTTTGTAGAAAATAAAAGAAAACTACACCACCACACTTTGTTGTTTCATTCTTTTTAAGAACACTTAAGGGTATAGATCTCTTTTTCTTCTTTTTTTTCTCCTTTTTTCTCTTTTTTCTCTTTTTTTTCTTTTTTTCTTTTTTTTATTATACTTCCCCTCTCCCACACTTAAACAACACATTATCCGTAATGTGTAAGTATATGGACAATAAGTACAGATTGATTTTTTTTCTTCTTTTCTTTTTTTTACAAACACAATAGAACTCACTTGCATTGCTTATGACACAACCCAACCTCCTCTGACTTCCCAAAACCAGAACATAGCTCAAAATGTAATCGTGAAGGATCTACATGCTCATGGGTAAGGGATAAACTATTTCGGAAAAAAAATTATTTTGAGGTTAGGAAATCTTTTAGTGAGTTAACAAGAAAAAAGGCTTACAAAGGCTCAAAGGGGTAACTAGGGATCAATTTCAGTCAAGGGTGGCCATTAAGGCTCAAATGGTCCAAAGATGGCCTAAATCATTTCCCTAATGTTGCACAGTCTAGGATTTCGCCTCGAGTGACCATCAAAACAAGTTCTAGAATTCATCGAAATCTGAGGAAACACTTAAATTGCATAAACTTTCTCTAGGTAAACAAATAACTCAGTGATAATAGCTCAGTGCTCAATGTTGCGCAAGGAATCAAAGGTAAAGCAAAACCAATAAACATTTCAAGCACACGGATCCATGCATCATTTATCATTTTCCAAGAGTTATTCTTAATTCAATCATTATCTTATCATCGACCCACAAAATGCAAGAAAAGAGGTACGTGGCATTGTTTACACCTGAGTCAAGATTGTATATTTCAACAATCCTTAGGACCAGTAGCCCGCAGACTTAAGGTTTCCAGCCTATATACCTTTATTATGAAAGAACAAAAGAAGAAACAAGACACTTCAAACAACATGAAATAAACAAACTACAGATTTATTTAGAGAGAATGCGTTTCAAGGGTTAAAGAAACCCCATATTCTGCCATTCTCAGGTTTTTCCACAATTGTTTTTTTTTTTTTAAATCAAAACTGATAAAGATAAAAATACAGAACAACTCTAAATTACGCAAAACTAAACTCACTCATAAAATAACAAAGTTCAACAAGTCAGCAAACAAAAACAAGTTAGTTAGAATGGATCTAAAAAGTTTAGAAGTTAGCCTCCTTATTCAGCCATTATGGATTAAAGAGATCCAGAATGTGTTTCAAGAGGAGTTAAACTTTTTAAGACACCACTCTAAAAGGCAAGATTAGAAAATATTACCTGGAACGAAAGAAATAACATGAAAAAGCTCAAAAGAAATAACATGAAAAATCTCGAATAAACACAATAAAAAAAAGCAAATAAGAGTGAAGCAAACCAGTAGATAAAGATTACAGACTTAGCGTTAAATCCAGTTTACGCCTTTTATTGCCTTCCGTAAACCAATCTATCCGAGCTATAGTTGGATCAGGCGAATAGACGAATGCTTGTAATATGTCAATTAACTCCCCTGCAGTTGAAGCTGTAACCAGGATTTGTCTCGCCGACTGTGAGATGAAGTTTTTTTCTACTGCTTGATCAAGAAAAGACAATAAACCATCAAAAAAATTATTGACATTTAACAAACCAATGGGTTTCCGATGGATGTTTAGCTGTGCCCAAGAGGTGATTAGAAAAATCTCCTCTAATGTACCATAACCACCCGGCAAAGCTATAAATGCATCGGACTTAACAACCATATGTGCAATACGCTCATGCATACTGGAGACCTGTAACTCTTCCCCGATTGTGTTGCCTACGATATCTCGTACAGCTAATGGTTTAGGGATAATGCCGAGAACTTTGCTTCCTCCTAAGGATGCAGCTGTCGACACACACCCCATTACCCAAGACTACCCCCTCCGTAAATCAAATGAATACCCCTCGCAGCTAATGTCCTACCAAGATCAAGAGCTACTGTTGTAAACTCTCCATCTTTACCAAATTGCAATCCACAAAATACGCATATATTTTGGAATCGTTGAATTGGTGTTTTCTCCATTTCTACAAGTGCTCTAACCTTATGTAAGACAATGATGCACGTTAGGTAATATGCTTTTCAAATGCAAGACAGGTTATAATAATGACATTTGAAAATATGGAGAATGGATATATACACACATAAAACTCTCAAATTTGACACATGGGGACATAATTTCGATGGGGGTTGCTCGATGCAGATTTATCGCCCCAAGATTTGAAAAAATTAGATATGCTTTCGGCGAGATTTGACAAAACCTACACACTTGTCTCCCACGTGAAATATGAAAAATGGAGATATATTTTCGGCGGAGGTTGATGAAACCTCCACACTTGTCTCCCACGTGAAGCATTAAAAATGGAGATACATTTTCGGCGGAGGTTGACAAAACCTCCACACTTATCTCCCACATATACTTATGTCATAGGGTAGTCATATGGTTTGTCAAAAAGAAAACTTGAAATTAAAACAAACAAAATCAACAAACAACAACAACACAAAAACAACATTAATAATCAGATCAAACGAAACAAGAAAAAAAAAATCGACAACAACAACACGCATTCAAATATACAAGTAGTTGTGATTGTGGCTCACATCTTCCTCTGGTTTTACATCCAGTAACGGCTGAAACGTCTTCTATGAGTCGGGGATTTGCTTCCCATCCAGTTTTCTTATAAACTGGCAAACACGGTCGTTTTTAGTCAGATTCCCTAGACTATAGCACTGCAATTCATCATGAAATTGTGTCCATAGATTAAGCAATTCACGCTGAACAAGTCCACAAGAATGTGACTCAAGAGTTCATAAAACATTATCCAGCGACTCATTACTCAGGCCGTAAATAAAGAACAGTTTATCTTCTCTATTTCTGGACATAAAACCTAATGAACGACAAGTCTGGTTACAATTCCATCTAGCACATTTATAACATACTTGTAACCTCTTCGCTCTTCGCCTCTTGGCGTAGTAGCTTTTTCCTAAACCAGGCATATATTTTGCGAGATTAATGTCAGGCTTACCTGACAATCTCACTTTGGCTTCAATAAGCCATCGGATATCCGCAGGCACATTTAGGAGCATAAATGCCCAAAGTCTAGTCATCCGTACTTTATAAATTTTAAACACAGCATGTTGAGGAAGTTAAGGGAAATATTTACGAAGGTTCGATAGAAAGATATCAGCATCCATTGAAGAGAAGAAAAGGCGAGATATTACCGATAATGCGATTGAGTTTGTTCTTCTCCCAGATATGCACGTTTCAAACCTTCGAACAATGGCTTCAACTCCCGTTTGAATGTTTCCTCAAGCTGTTGCACAACTGAACTCGAAGCACGGAAAATTCAAATTAAACACAAGAAAAGAAAAGAAAAGAAAAGAAAATAGAGACACATAAAAGAAATAAAAAATACAAGAGCAAACGAAAGTAAAAAACAAACAACAAAGCAAATGAGACAGGTGACAAAGAGAGATAAAACCTGAGCAATTATAATGGCCCATGAGAGGAATCTCCTCGAAACACAAAAATTGATCGTTACTACCTTCTTTTCTTTGTCTCTTTTTTATTTATATTTCAAAAACATTGGGTTGCCTCCCAATAAGCGCTTGGTTTAACGTCCTCAGCCTGAAGTTACTTGCCATCACCCATTAAGATAAGCTGGCTCGTAGAGAGGTACCTCCTCGATATCCTGCACCACTGAATTCTCATAGTAAGGCTTCAACCTGTGCCCATTCACCTTGAATACTTTGTCTGTTTTTAAGCTTTTGATTTCCACTGCACCATGAGGAAAAACATTAGTAATAACAAAAGGTCTAACCCATCGAGATCGTAATTTACCTAAAAATAACTTGAGGCGAGAATGAAATAAAAGAACTTTCTGTCCCACTTCAAAATTCTTCCTGGAGATAATTTTATCATGAAATGCATTAGTTCTCTCCTTGTAAATTCTGGAATTCTCATAGGCATCATTTCTAAGTTCTTCCAATTCTTGCAGTTGAAGCTTCCTTTGTTCTCCAGCAGCATCCACTCCATGTTACAAAGCTTTACTGCCCACCATGCTTTGTGTTTGAGTTCTACTGGAAGGTGACATGGCTTACCATAGACTAACCTATACGGAGACATACCAATAGGTGTCTTGTAACCAGTTCGGTATGCCCAAAATGCATCATTAAGTCGTAGGCTCCAATCTTTTCTATTCGGATTCACTGTCTTCTCGAGAATGGACTTGATATCCCAATTTGAAACTTCAACTTGACCACTAGTTTGTGGATGATATGCAGTAGACACCTTGTGAGTGATGTTGTATTTCTTGAGCAAGGCTTCAAATGATCGTTGCAGAAGTGTGTCCCTCTATCGCTAATCATGGCTCTTGGTGTTCCAAATCTCGCAAAAATGTTAGATTTCACAAAATCTACAACAACTTTAGAATCATTAGTTCTCGTGGCTTTTGCTTCCACCCATTTAGAAACATAATCCACAGCAAGTATAATGTAAACATTACCAAATGATGAAGGAAAAGGACCCATGAAATCAATACCCCACACATCAAAAATCTCAACAATAAGTATAGGGGTTTGTGGCAGTTGATTTTTGGCACTTAAATTACCTGTCCTTTGACAACGGTCACAAGCTTTGCAGAAGAGATATGCATCTTTGAACAATGATGGCCAGTAGAATCCACAATCAAGAACTTTGAGGGCTGTTCTTTTTGGTCCAAAGTGACCTCCACATGCATAAGAATGACATAAGGTTAAAATTGAATTAAATTCAGATTCATAAACACACCTTCTTATCACTTGGTCAGAACAATGCTTCCATAAGTACGGATCATCCCATATGTAATACTTGGCAGTGTTCTTGATCTTGTCTCTTTGAGCTCGAGTCAAGTCATGTGGTAGCTTCTTCGTAACTAAGTAATTGATAATATCTGCATACCAAGGCGCTGCTACATGTAGAGTCAGCAGTTGTTCATCCGAAAAACTTTCTTGTAATGGCAGTACATCCTCATCATGGACAATGTGACTGAGATGGTCTACAACTAAGTTTTCACTTCCCTTTTTATCTTTGACCTCCAAGTCAAATTCTCGTAAAAAGAGTATCCACCTGATAAGCCTTGGTTTAGCATCTTTCTTTGTGAGCAAGTACCTCAAAGCTTCATGATCAGAATAAACGGTTACTTTAGTACCAATCAAATAAGAACGAAATTTGTCTAAAGTAAAAATAACCACTAGGAGCTCTTTCTCAGTTGTAGAATAATTAAGCTGAGCATCATTTAAAGTTCGAGATGCATAGTAAATGGCATGTGGAATTCTGCCAATTCGTTGACCCAAAACGGCACCCACAGCGTAGTCACTTGCATCACACATGATCTCGAATGGATGATTCCAATTCGGAGATTGGATTACTGGAGCCGAAGTCAAGAGTTCCTTCAGTTTCTCAAATGCCTCTTTGCATTTCTCATCAAATTCAAAGGCCACATCATTCTGTAATAATCTGCATAGGGGCAATGCTATCTTCGAGAAATCTTTGATGAATCTACGATAAAAACCTGCATGACCAAGAAACGAACGAATATCCCGCACACTTGTGAGAGGTGGTAAGGAACATATAAGATCTATCTTGGATTTATCAACCTCTATACCCTTAGCAGAAATAACATGTCCCAAAACTATACCCTGATCTACCATAAAATGACATTTCTCCCAATTCAGAATAAGGTTAGTTTCTATACATCTTTGAAGTATAAGGGTAAGGTTGTCAAGGCATTTATCAAAGGAATCACCAAAACACTAAAGTCATCCATAAATACCTCAATAATGTTCTCAACATAATCAGAGAAAATACTTACCATACACCTTTGGAAAGTGACAGGGGCATTGCAAAGACCGAATGGCATGCGTCGATAGGCAAATGTACCGAATGGGCATGTGAATGTAGTTTTCTCTTGATCCTCAGGGGCAATGACAATCTGATTATATCCTGAATAGCCATCAAGAAAACAATAGTGAGAATGGCCTGCTAACCTCTCCAGCATTTGATCAATGAATGGCAAAGGAAAGTGATGCTTGCGAGTTGCTGAATTGAGTTTCTGATATTCAATACAAACTCGCCAGCCGGTTTGGATACGAGTGGGAACTAGCTCATTATTGTCATTCTTAACCACCGTAACACCAGATTCCTTCGGAACAACTTGGACTGGACTCACCCACTCGCTGTCCGAAATTGGATAAATCACACCCACATCTAACAATTCAGGATTTCTTCTTGAACAACTTCCATCATTGGAGGATTCAACCTGCGCTGTCTTCTCTAGTGGGCTTGGAGCCTTCTGCTAATAAGAAACGGGTGCATGCCATAGGCTGGGCTAATACCTTTGATGTCAGCAATTGTCCACCCAATGGCTGTTTGGTGATCTCGAAGCACTCGAATGAGTTTCTCTTCTTGTAATGGTGTAAGGCCCTTGGCTATTATGACTGGCAAAGTATCCTTCTCACCCAAGAATACATGTTTCAAATGATCTGGACGAGGCTTAAGCTCCAAGGCAGGTGCTTTCATCACAGAAGGAAGAATGTTCTCATTAGATAAAGGAAATTCAATGTACGAAACATCATACCTGTTTGTGGTGATAGCTATAGTCTCATCCAAGCTTGCCACAGCTTCCTGCACTTCTTTAGACACTTGTATCAACTTCCTCGATTCTCTGGAATTTTCTGCCCCAATGTGCTCACTAATGGCTACTTCCAATGCATCCTTGCGAGTTAACTCAAAAAGTTATTGTGCCAAAGAATCAATAACATCAACTGCAAAAACAGAATGCAAGTCACTAGGGTACCTCATTGCCTCAAAAATATTGAAACGATCACCTCGCCATCAAATTCCATGGTGAGAGTGCCATCATGAACATCAATCTTAGTTCGGGCAGTTATTCCAAGAATGGTCTCCCTAAAGAATCGGATGTGGATGGGGGAGAGTCTCATCCTCCATTTCCAGAACATAGAAGTCTGCTGGAAAAACCAATTGATTCACCTGCACAAGCACATCTTCCACAACTCCCTGGGGATATGCATTAGAACGATCAGCAAGTTGAATTACAATACCAGTTTCCGCAAGGGGTCCAAGATTCAAAGAAGCATAAATAGAATATGGCATGACATTAATAGATGCTCCTAAATCTAACATAGCTCTTTCAAACTTGGTATTACCAATGGTGCATGAAATGGTAAATGTACTTGGATCTTTACACTTTGGAGGAATTTTTCTTTGCAATACAGCTGAAACATTTTCCCCCACACTTACTTTCTCATTTCTTTTCAACTTTCTCTTATTGGTGCATAACTCCTTGAGAAATTTTGCATAACGAGGTACTTGCTTAATAGCATCCAGAAGTGGTATATTTACCTCGATCTTGCGAAAAGTTTCTAGGATTTCCTGTTCTTGTTCCTCCTTCTTTGATTTTGCAAATCTGATAGGAAAAGGTGGGGGAGTAACATATGAAGGAATATGAGTTTTAGGATTTACCTTAGAAGATAATGTTTTATTCATGGTGGAAGTGGTGTCATCCCCTTCATCAGTTTGTGATTTCTTTGGTGGAATCTCTAATTGTTCCCACTTCTCAAAGTTACAGCACTAGCATTCTCTCTTGGATTGATCACCGGCTGAGAAGGTAATTTTCCTGAGCTTTGACTCTCAAATTTGCTCATGTTAGGGGCCAATTGTCCCATTTGATTTTCCAGGTTTTGGATACTTGCCCTAGTTTCCTGCTGAAATTGTATTGTGTTAGTGGCAAATGCTTTAACAATATCCTGGAGAGACATACCTGAATTTTGTGGAGCTGGTTGAGATACTGGTTGTGGTACTGGTGGTGGTTGTGCTTGAAATGGTTGCTGCACCCTTGGTTGATTGAAACCTGGTGGTCGATTTGGTATGGCATTTGGGGTGATTGGTTGATGATTCCCATATCTTAAATTAGGGTGATCTCTCCATCCAACATTGTAAGTATTGGAGAAAGGCTCATACCTTTGCCTTGGTTGTCCTGGAAATCCACCCATGGCATTGGCTTGTTCTGTATCTCCTTCTTGCAAAGTTGGACACATGTCGGTTGGATGGTCCATGGCAAAACATACTCCACATACATAAAATTGCTGCATATGTCCTACAGCCATTTTTTTTACAAGAGAGGTACGTTCAGAAAGTTGATGTTCAATGTTTGAAGTACTTACCTCATTTACTCTTTTTAGTAGTTGTGGCTCAAATTGACTGCTGAATTGTTGAGAGTTCGCTGCCATGTCACTAATCAAACGTCTTGCCACGTTCGGTGTTTTATTAACTAGTGCTCCACCACTAGCAGCATCAATGATACTCCTTTCCATGGGTAGGAGACCCTCATAGAAATATAGAATTAGGAGTCCATCACTAATTTGGTGGTTTGGACAGCTAGCACATAACCTTTTAAATCTCTCCCAATATTCATGAAGTGATTCTCCATTGTGTTGTCGAATACCACTAATATCTTTTCTAATATTTGTAACTTTCAAGGCTGGAAAGTATTTCTCCAAAAAAGAGTTTACTCATCTCATTCCAAGTGGTAATGGTACCTGGTGGGAGGTAGTATAACCAATCTTTTGCCGAATCTGCTAATGAGAATGGAAAAGCTCTCAATTTAATTTGCTCTTACAGAACCGCCGGTGGGGCTTCAACTTGAGCATAACCACATGAAATTCTTTGCAGGGTTTGTTCGGATCCTCTCCTGCAAAAACCATGAAATGTAAGCATAGAGATGAATTATAGTCCAGATGTAAGTTCAAATATACCTCAAGGATTAGGGTTGGAACCGGGGCGGGGCGGGTACGGGGCGGCCGATATCCAGCCCCGCCCCGTTGACTCTTTTTTTTTGCCCCGCCCCGCTCCTTTGCCCCTTTGCAGGGCGGGACGGGGCGGGGCAAAAAAAATTTTAGTAGATCCAGACCCGCCCCGCCCCGCCCCGTCACTGTTTATATTTTTACAATCACACCCCTATAATCTTTATATTTTTCAACTTCATCCCTTGTAATATTTATATCTTTGCAAATAACACCCTTATCAATTTCTCATCATACCATTTATAACTATGATCATTTTTTAACAATCATAAAAATAATAAATCTTCAAACTAAAATCAAAATAGTTGTATATTATCATTTGATTTTATTAGTAATAATGTTACATATTCCATTAGAAATAATGTTAAAAGTTTATTATTGCTTGTAAACTAGTTAATTGATAATTTTTAAATAGTTGATAATACAATTAAATAATTTTTTAATGACATGTTCATTTAATTTCAATTTAATAATAGTAATAATATGATTGGTATATACCAAATAATTAATATTATAAATATTTATGAAATACTAATAATTTAATTAACTAATTTAAATTACGATAAATCATATATTTAAAGTTATAAGATTATTTTTATCATATTTCTATTTACATATTTAGAAAATAATATATTGATTATATTAAACATATACATTTTTAAAATAATAATGTTAATATTACAATAATTTAAATAGTACTTAGTAATCTATGTTAAGATTGTATATGTTACACAAATTTAATTACTATAAAATACAAATATTTAATTACCATTTGATTTTATTAGTAATAATGCTACATGCTTTTTTAGAAATAATGTTAAAAATGTATTATTCTTGTAAACTAGTTAATTAACACTTTTTCAATAGTATGTTAATTTAATTTCAATCTAATAATAGTAATAATATGATTTGTATATACTAATTAATTAACATTATATGTATTTATGAAACATTAATAATTAAATTAATTAATTTAAATTAAGAATTTATGATAAATCATATATTTAAGATTATAAGATTATTTTTATCATATTTTTATTTACATATTTGGGAAATAATATATTGATTATATTAAAGATATACATTTTTAAAATAATCATGTTAATATTGAAATAATTTAATTAGTACTTAGTAATCTATATCAAGATTGTATATATTATAAAATTTAATTATTATAAAATATAAATATTTAATTATCATTAATTGTCATTTAATTATATTAGTAATAATGTTACATACTTTATTAAAAATAATGTTAAAAGTGTATTATTGCTTATAAATTATTTAATTGACAATTTTTTAAATAGTTGAAAATACAATTAAATAAATTTTTAGTAAAATGTTGATTTAATTTCAATCCAATAATCGCAATAATATTATTGGCATATACCAAATAATTAACATTATATATTTATGAAACATTAATAATTTAATTAATTAATTTAAATTATAATAAATCATATATTTAAGGTTTTAAGATTTTTTTATCATATTTCTATTTACATATTTAAAAAACAATATACTTATTATATTATAGATATATATCTTAAAAATAATCTTGTTAATATTGTAATAATTTAATTAGTACTTAATAGTCTATATCAAGATTGTATATATTATATAAATTCAATTATTATAAAATATAAATATTTTATTTTGTCATTATAATATGACGAAATTGATGTTACTATACTAAAAGATATTAATTATTAATTAAAATGTCATTTTTATTAAAGTATTTGCATTATTTGTAAAATTATTAAGAATTTATATATATGAAAAGTTTAACAAATATAGCCTAAAAAATTACATAACAGTCCTAAACTTTAAAAATTTTATAAATATAACTCTAACCTTGCGGGGCGGGGCGGGTCTACGGGTCCAAATGGCTGGACCCGTCCCCGGACCCACCCCGGCCGGGGCAGAAATTTTCTGCCCCAGACCCGCCCCTATGAATGCTCCGGGGCGGGTCAAGACCCGCCTCGAAGGACCGGATCCGACCGGGTCCGTGGTGGGTCCGGAGCAAATGCCCAACCCTACCTGCTATTTAGTCATACGCATGCGTAGAGCTGCCCCCAAAGGGCTAAAGCGCCCAGATCACACGGCCCAAAGCCTCTATGTGTGTCTGAACGGGCCCCAAAGGCCTCTATTTGTATCACTGTCTAAGTGATCTGGCCAATTGTCTGGGTATCTGGGTACTAGCTTAGTATAATATGACTACACTTTCTTATTTTCATTAAAAACCAATTTCATTTAAAAACTGCTTTATATGGTAAAATTTCTCTTTTCAAACAATTTATCAAAATCTGAAGATTTATGCAAGCTGAAACTAAAAATATTTGTATTATTTGGATTAATCCAAGTCAAACATTTAAAACGACATTTCTAAATACTTTAAGAAAATTCTTGAGTCAAATGACTATGAAAACTTTAAATATTAATGCTTTTACACTTTCTCTAAATTTACAAAATATAACTTTCTGAAAACTAAAACGCACTTCAAATACAAAATCTGATTTTTCTTTTCTAAATGTTATATCTTTATTCGAATCTAATTTTTAAAATTAAAATTCATGTCTACAACTAATTTGAAAACTAGCTTTGAAATATCTTAATAATTAAAAGTAAGTATAATAAATGGGTCTATCTACCCTCAAAAAATACTATAAAAACTACCTTGAATTCTTCTAAATTCACTAAAATTCTCGATAATTCTGTAAAATACTAAATAACATAACTAAGTAAATACTAAAACACATTTCTAATTATCCAGAAAATAAATCTTCTACTCTTTCTAAATCTTTCTAAAATATCCATAAAGTAAAATACTTTCCATCTCACTATAAGCTATAATTATATTTTTGTCTCAAAATCTCATATAACATACTTCAACTAAAATCTTTTTGACTATTCTAAATTTTTCATAATTCTGCAGTCAGGTTTCTACAAATTTTGGAACAACTTTATAAATTTGTAATTCAGCCCCTGCTTGGGTAGTTTTAGAATTTGGCATTGTCACCCCTGCAGAATTAATTTCTACTTTCCAAAAACTTTTTCTTTTTAATTTCCTATTATTTTGAATATAAAATCACTTATCATTTTGTTAACCAAAATCACCATTATCTATTCTAAAAACTTTTAACATAACTCAATTTATTAAACTAATAACTTAAATCATATGAAAAACCATAAATTTAGTACACTTTAATATAATATGAAATTCTCAAAACATAATCCACTCACTAATTTTATTGCACAACTCGATTAGCTCGGATTTGATTCCAAAATCAACGTTCCACATAGTTGGTCACATTCTTCAACAAAGAATTTATCATTCATTATCCTAACATCATAAAAGAGCTCATCACATCATATTCAATTCATAATCAACTTGAATGTTTAAAATTTCCAATATCCAACTTCATATCTAAATCCAATCAATCCTAATTAACTCCATTTCCAAACTTTTTAAACATAATAGTTCTTGTTCTCTGATTTTTAATAAATAATCTACTTGTCAGAATGGTCTAAAATTTTATAAATACCTTCTACACATACATATCTAATGACATATAAATTTTCATAGCATTTCAAGTTCGTTAAGTACCTCAAAATCTTCATCTTTTCAGATACACAAATTCTATAAATTCCCTTCCAAATCTGACCTCTCCCGATTCCAAAATACATGATAATTTGTACTAAATTCGTAAAATCACAAAACTCTTCAGAATTAAATTAGACATATATACGAACTCATACCCCAAATTTCATAATTTTTGAAAACTTCTAGATACCTCAAATAACTTACCCAAAACTGATTTTCTGCAGAAACATTGAATTTCTAGTAGTGAACAGTAAACTTCAAAAATTTATATAAAATTGCATACTCAGATTTAAAGCCAATAAATTACACAAATTTTCGGAATTGGTACTATTCACAGAACCCTAAATTTCCATAATTGTCATCAAAACTTAAAATTCCTTAAAACAAATTCCATAAAAATCAAGAAGAGTGTGAAATACCTTCAATAATACTTCCAATTTCATCATTGTTCTTCATTCTCTCTCTAACTTCTCTCTCTAAAATTTTGAAGCATCCAAATATCTCCTTAAATTTTAATTCTCTTGCATACAATATACAAAAATAACTTAAATAATCTTGGAATTATAAAAATTACCTGATTTTTTTTCTCCAACAGCCCAGAACCTCTCTCACGTCTGTCTTCTTCTCTTCTCCCTCTCTAGATTTTTCTTTCTCTTTTTTTTTCATCTAATATAAATGGTACAATATGAGAGGATGGGCTGGGTTGAAAAAAAAATTGGGTTGGGTTGCTAAATAAAACTAAATTGGCTTGAGTTTTTTCTTTCTTTGTAAATGGGCCCAAATAAATGGGCTGTTTCAATTGGAGTGTTGATATTTTTAGTATGAAGTTCTGGATTTTCCTCTTAACAAAACCAAAGATAAAGGAAGACATCACCGTGGAGAGAGAAGAAGTTTCTAAGTTTGTTTTTAGATTTTGTTGGTGACTAGTTTTGTAGGAAGAAAAAAAATTAAGATGGGAGAGAGGAGAGAAATAGTGGAGGTGGAGAGAGAAAAACAAAAATATATTAGAAATTTTATTATGTTATTAAGTTTAAATTATTTTATTATTAATTAATTTACTATGAAGGTTATTATGGTAATTATAGTGGAATTAGATGGAAAAATGATGTCATCTAACATAAGGGTGGTCCATGATGAGTTTTGTGAAACATAGGGATCAAATTTAGACAAAAATGTAAACAGTTCATATGCGTGATATTAAGCCAAAAGGTAAAGGTAGTCTATGATATTATCCCTGAAATCAATGTATTAACATTTAATTGATAAACAATTAAAATGTAAATAAAATCTTTATTAGAGTTGATAAATATAGAAATCATTTTTAAAATTTTACTATGTTGAAAATTTGATGTGAAATATATTTTTACCAATAAAAATACCTTAACAATAGCAATAATCAAGGATGTAGGAGGAAATTTCAATAATTGTAGGGAGTTGACAATAACAATCACAAATCTTATAGGGAAATCAATGAAGTGAATTTGGTAAACAGTAATATTAGACTTACAACCCTTTATATAACTCAAACTCTACAACTTGATGTGGTAATTTAACAAGCATAATCTTATTGGAGAAACAACTTCCATCTTTCATTTTTAAGTGAATTTTTACCACGTAGACTATCACATCATATTGTAGAATTTCAGTTGTATAAAGGTTATAAGTCTAGAATTATTCTTTGGTAAAACCATCATGAAGTGCGAGCGAAATCATGCACTGAGAAGAAATATTGGCTTTAACACCGCCCGATCCACCATCCATGTAAATTCAACGTTAAGACAAACTACTACTTTAAAACTAGTTAAACAACAAACAATTATTTATTCATCATTTAATTTTAAAAATAAATTACTTTATTTTATTATAAACAAAATTGTCAAATTTGAGCAAACAACACATGTATCTTAAACAAGGGGTAATAATAATATCATTCTTCAGATTTGTCCTAAACACAATTTCATTTTGTGGATTTCAAAAGTAGTACACAATAATATCCTCAATTATAATTTCAACCTATACAAAATTCTTAAATACTTGATGTACTTTATTTAGAATTGAGTAACCTATCTTTGAAAAATCATATTAATTTGTTTACATATCATAAATTACAAAAACCATGTATACAAATAACTATGTCAAAAATTATTGTTTTCATAGAAATCTAGATTATCGAAAATAATTTTGTAGTCTCGAACGTGAAATCATAAAATTTTGAAGATTTTTTTAAACTTAAAATGCCATAAAATTTTTTCTATCATGTCATATGTTTGTTTATTTGAACTGTACAAATTTTTAGAATTTTTAGGTTGGCATTAATTTATTAAAAATTTGAAAAGTAAGATTGTTTCATTCGAAAAGAAAGAGTATAGAAGAAATTTTATACTTCTACACCCATCGAGTTTAATGTTGGCCGGTTAGGGGATATTATTATATATTACATTATTCCTAAAACCCAAAGATTAAATTTATGTAGGGAGTGTTTGTAAAGGGGTTTGGTTGCTTAGGAATGGGAATGTGAAGACTAATCCATGTTTGATTTGGTTAATGGGTTTTTTTATCCTTGGCATCGTAATAACTCATGGGTTTCAAATGCCCACTTTATGGGGCAATCTCAAGGCCTTCAAGCATGAGAGTTCAAGATTGCTGGGAAAGTGAAACCTACTCCTCTGTAGACAAAAATGTGAAATCCGTAAAGCCCTTAATTCCTCTTTTTCAACCACAACGCAAATCAAACTCTATCTCTATAGGTTTGTCCTTTCTGCAACTTCGTTCTTCTTTCTTTTATTCTTTTACATATGAAAACTGTTGTAATTTTTATATATTTTACTTCACAAATCTTACTCTTTCTCTACAGACCCTGCTTAACTCCTCTCTCTCTTGTTCATAACCTAGGGACGCAGAAAAAGCTTGAATGTGGTACCTTTAAAATCTCTTTTTTCCACCTTTTCTTTAGCTTGTTCTGCATTTTGTATTTAATCTTAATGCCCTCGAATCTGATTTTGGCTTCTTCTAATTTTCTTATTGGGTTCTAATTTTTACAATTGTTATGTACTTCACTGCCGTCACATGGCCTCTCTTTTGTTTTATCTTATATGCCAATGCCATTAAGATTTAAGAAAATGATTTTATTAGAAACTTCACGTTTAATTATCAAATCCTTGTTAGTGACCTTCAAGTGTGTAATGGCCTTAGCATTTAGAAGTGCATAATGGCTGCTAGATTTTCTAAAACTAATTCATGGCTATGGTTTTCATTTCTCTTTCCTTTTTTTTTTAAAAAAAATCTTTCATGATTGTTTTTGTCAAACAATTCATTAGTTAATTATCATGATTGTTCTGCCCTTAGAGGGACAACCATTTATACTTGACATTAGGTCTTGTTAGAAAACAGATTATTGCAAACTTAGTAAAGTGTTTGATTTTACTGAAATAATTTTGAACCAATATAAACTATAGAGCTTCGGGCCTCTAGGGTATGTGTGAGCAACCAAACTCTTTCTTAGATTTGTAATTGATAGAACAAATGAAAGATGTAATGGCCTATTTCTAGTATTAATAGGTGGTGTTACAAGTTAGTTTATACAAAAGAAAAGAACTAAGTTCTCAATGTCAAGCTGCACATGGTTTGCTGGAATGTGTGGCTGCTTAGGTTGTGTAAGGTGTTTGGTTTCATCTTAATTTCTACGCACATGTATTTCATTTGTTAATTAAGATAGCAGTCTTTTACTTTTATGTCTCAAATTCTCATTTGCTATATTCTACTTTTGCTATATTTTTCCTTTTATTTGTGTTGTTAAAGTAATATATCAATCTCAAAAAGATGAAACTACATACATTTCTACATTAGCATTGAAACAGCTCCATGATTGATTGAATCATTGTTCATGCATATATATTTCATACCTTATGCAAGTTATGGCTTATCTTCCACTGGCTGCAAAGAAAATTTTTTTTTTGCAATTTTGACTAAATATATGGAAATGTTAAATGAGATGACATTTTGTTTCATTATCATAATATTTACTATCATTTGTAGAAGATGCTCACATAGAAATGCATTGTTTGATAGCTCGTTCCATAGGCATCAAATAATAAAAAAAATATTTTTAGAATGATTCATGCTAATAACCTTGCATGTGTAGAAAATACTCATATGGATATGAGAACGTTTGCTATTTTGTGTCACCACCTTAGAACTATTGGGGGTTTGAAGGGAACAAAAAATATAGACGTTGAAGAAATGGTTGCAATATTGTTGCATATTATTGCTCACGATGTTAAGAATAGAATTATGAGACATCAATTTGCACGTTCGGGGGAAACAGTTAGTTGACAATTTAATAGTGTCTTAAATGCTTTGTTACGTGTCTATGAGTTACTATTAAAGAGGGTTGAGCCAGTTCTTAATAATTTAACTGATGCAAGGTGAAAATTTTTAGGAATTGCTTAGGAGCATTAGATGGGACATACATTAAGGTCAATGTGCCTGCAGTAGGTAGGCCTAGGTATCAAAGTAGAAATAATGAAATCGCTACTAATGTATTAAGAGTGGTCTCACAAGTTATGTAATTTATAACATCTTTCCTAGATGGAAAAGATCAGCTACTGACTCAAGAGTCTTACGGGATGCTATATCTAGGATAAATGGGTTAAAGGTTCCATAAGGTAAATATATCTTTCTCTTTTCACTTATATTATGCAAACTAACATAACTTCTTTTTCTTCTGACATAACTGTTATATGATTGCAAGATATTACTACCTTTGTGATACTGGGTATCCCAATGGTGAGGCTTCTTAACAACATATAAAGGACAATGTTATCATTTAAATGATTGGGATATCCAACTAATACTCTAGTTGAATTTTCACATGAAACACTCTTCTGCAAGAAATGTAATAAAGAGAGTATTTTATTTTTTGAAAAAACAATGGACAATTCTTAGAGGTCGATCATACTATCTTGTCAAAGTCCAATACAAATTATCTCAGCATGTTATCTCCTTCCTAACTTGATTAAAAGAGAAATACCTGTAGATCCTTTAGAACAAGCATTAGAGGAAAGTGATCGTGATGATATTGAGAGTGGTGATGGTCAAAAATATGACAGTATAGGCAGTGACCCTTATACACATATTGAAACATCAAATGCTTGGAGTGAATGGAGGGATAGGATGGCTAGAGAAATGTTTGAGCAAAGGCAAATGAACCGACATTCATAAAAGTTGGTATAGAATTGCATTATTATGTTTAGAAATGTTTGTGATTGTGCTTGAACAATTGTCATAAGAGCAATATGGTTTTAGATGAACATTTTCATGCCTTTGAATTGATGGTGAATGAACATTTTTATTGCTTTGGTTTGAAAGTTTTATATTTTCAAATTTTTCTTTATAACAGTATGTCCATTTCGTATCTATGTTGTTAGTTCAATTTATAGCACCTACTACTTTATTATATCGTTTTTTTTTCTTGTTAACTTTATGTGAGATATATCTGTCTTCAGCAAAATGGATGCTCCAGACCAACCAATATCTAATTCTGGAAAAAAATCATTGGACTGTAATTGAGGATACCAAATTAGCAGAGTGTTTATTAAAGATAGGCAGTAGTGAAAAATGGAAAGTGGACAATGGGACTTTCCAACTAGGTTACCTACAACAGTTAGAAAAAATTATGAATGAGAAGTTCCTAGTTTTGAACTTCGAGGCCAACCTCACATTAATTCACGCATCAAGGTTATGAAGAAATAATTCAATGCAATTTGTGAGATGTTAGGACCTACTGCAAGTGGATTTGGTTGGAATGATGACCTCAAGTGTGCGGTGGCTAAAAAAAGTGTGTTTGATGATTGGGTTAAGGTAATGATTTCTCTAATCTTTCACTTGTCATTAAGTTGTAACAAATTTAAAGCATTTTGTTCTACTTGTTCCTAACTAATGCTTGTTTTATGTTACTTAACATTTACAAAGAGTCATTCAAATGCAAAAGGCTTAAGGAACAAAGCATTTCCTCATTTTGATAATTTGGGAACTTTGTTTGGCAAGGATTGTGCCAATGGAGAAGGTGCAATGGGGTTTTCTAAAACGATTGAAGAGATTGATCAACATGTTGAGTCTGATTCGTTCAACCCAATTGATGAGCTTATGGGTACTACAAGCATGAGTCACATAAGTACTCCAATAGTTTCATCACAAACAGGTAAAAAAACTAGGAAAAGATCCAGAAATGAAGATCTATTGGTAGATATGTTGAATAGCACAGTAGAAAATTCTGGTTAAATACAAGCTGCTGCAAGTGACAATATTAAAAGAATTGCTGATTGCTTTCAATTTGAAGTTGATGGGGTTCCTAGGAGGATAAAATCGTTTGATCAACTTAAGAAAGTTGATGGGCTAATGAATGCAAAACGAGTTAAAGTTGGACAACTTCTTCTCCAAAATCAAGCTAATACATATTATTTCTTTACATTGGATGACGAATTCAAGCTTGAATTTCTTCTTGAATTGTTGGAATGAGATAAAATGGAACTTTTGTGGTATTTTGGCAAACTTTGATGTTGATGGCATTTTGGCTATTTTTATAGGTGATGACTTTGGGAACTTCTGATGGTATTTTGACATGGATGAAACTTTTGGCTAGATAGTTCAGTAAATGTACAAACTTTGATGATAGGTTTTGGCATCTTTCTTGTATTAGAATAGAGCTTTAATCACCTTCTTTTGGAAATAGCATCGTTATGCCTTGTTTTGGAACTTTGATTACACCTTTTATAAAATTTGTAATATTTCTTCTAGCTTTTTTTCCCCTATTTCGGGTTGAATTAGTTTTTTTTGATCATTTATGGTCAAAACTTTGTTGTGGGCTTGCATTTTGTTTCTTTTATTTTTGTCTTTAGAAGATTGATATTAGTGGAGTTGTTAGAAGCTTGGCAATTCAAACTTTTGCTATGAAATGTACAATATAGGGATGGAAATGTGTGCAACAGAGTGTAAATGCTAGTCTACATGCTAATTATATATTTTTTTAATAATTAAAATTGTGATTGTTTTTAAACACTTTGTTGTCAGACCTTTATAATACAAGAGATTTGTTAATAAATTTTTATAATAAATTTAAAAATTTATAAAATTTTTATAGTAATTTATATTTAATTTTAAAATCTTTAGAATTATTATCTTCATAAATTTTTTATTTTTTCATTGCATACTAGAAGATTAAAAAAAAAGTAAGTATATATCTTTTACATATTGCAAAAATTTTAATTCTAAAGCTTACTCACATATTGAACAAGTTTATCACAATCCCATATATAATCAAATACAGTAATCTGATTCCTTCAAGAATCAAGAACAAGATTTCTATGAACAATTAAATACAGTAATGTTTTTTTCTCAGGAATCAGCTTTTCATACTGCACTTTCCTAGGAATGTGAAACCCATTCCCATAAAACTAAACTCTCATACCAAACGGCCTCTTAATATAAATCTCGGACATGATATTGTTGTTCCCCTTCTAGAATTGAAACAGTCAAATACTTTACCTCTCTCGCAAAACTACAAGATTAAAACTTTAAAAAAAAAACAAAAACAATATATAATTAAATTTGTGTTTAATAAGAAAATTTTATCTATACATTAAATTATTCTCATGATGAAACAATCAACAAATAATTACTATTATGGGTAAAAAGTAAAACAAAATGTGTCCAAATCTTAAATGAATTTGACCATACTACAGAGCAATCTCCTTCTTTCCATATGCTATGTTCTCTTATAGCCTGGTCCTTGTTTGGCTTATTAGTACTTCACCATGCCACAGGAGAGGAGACTTTTCTCTCCACTTTTCTTCAGGTCTTATTTGACAAATTTGATTTGACTTGTGAGTTTGTACTTTGTAGACCTACAACGTGGCAGATTACAAATTACTGAAAAATTTGAAGATCACACTGCTGACTATTGGAAGTGCAACCAAAGTCCCACATTCGCTAGACATATGGAAGATCATAGACATATAAATATGAACAAAATCTCCATTGATGTGAGGTCTTTTAGGTAGAATCCAAAAGTAAATCCATGAGAGCTTAGGCCTAAAGTAGACAATATCATACTAATATGAAGTTTAGGAGTTTCATAGTTTTAACAAGTGGTATCAAAGCCCAGGCCCAGACTTAGCTAGGAGAATATGTGAAAGAAATTTCCGGAGTGCCAAACAAAGGTTGATGGCCCCCGGTTATGCCAAACTAAGGTGGTGAGCCCTAAGCCTCAGTTAAAAGCTCACGTGGATTCATGGTTAGGCTCTATTGGATCAGATTGTGTGCTCCAGATGCTTTATGTATGTGTCCTAACCCCAACACGATAAAGAGGAGTTGACTTGGATAGAGTAGCTCTCGACGTAGCAAAACTCGATGGAGCGGACAGATGGATGGTCATTTAAGAGGAGGCTCGAAAAAATATCACAATGATGTGGTCCTTTGCTTGAGGGGAGGATGACTGGACATGAAGAGGATCATGTACATTTAAGTATGGATAAAATCTTCATTGGTATGAGTCCTTTTGAGTAGAATCCAAAAGCAAATCCATGAGGGCTTAAGCCCAAAGTGGACAATATTATAGCAATGTGGAGTTTGGGATGTCCATAGTCTTAACACTGACAACCTGACAGGGACTGCATTGCTTAACCTTAATGTCATGCAGTGAAGTGGATGGATATGGCTAAAGATGCTTTTTATGATCTGTTATTGCTTAACCTTAATGTCCTGCCGTGAAGTGGATGGACGTGGCTAAAGATGCTCTTTATGATCCGTTAAACAGAAAAATGAACGTACAACAAGTTAAGAGTGAAATTGTGATTTTATTGGGTTTTTTAATTATAATTTATTCTTTATATTTTAGTTTCGATTGGGATTAGATTCTTATTTTCTAAATGTAAGAATCTATTTCATAATATCATTAAGTTTATGGGCATTATAAATTGAGTGTATATCTTAACTTCTTGGTGATTGATTATTGTATAAAGATTATGGTTAATTCTCTTTCAGTTTCCAACTAATTCTTCCTTGAATTCTCTCTCCATTTTCTCCTCCCCAAATCATCTTAGATTATAGTTTCACAAGTGACAGAGCCCCAGGAATCTGCCATCTGACGAGATGATGAAAGTGACAATATTCTTCGAAGTTTAGGCTTAAGCTATCATCATCTTCCTATCCTCATTTGAGAAAGACTATGGATTTGAAGTTAACTATCCCTTAAACAAAGAAAAGCGCATTCCCCAACGTACAGGATACAAGCAAGCAGCTGTGCTATAAAGTACAACTCACTGTTATTATCCATTTAACACTCAAACCGAACGTGGTCTATCAAATTTTAATCAAGGAATTGTATCAAGTTCCACAATATTATATTGTCACTTGATAAATAAATAAAAAGTTAATATTGTTCCTTTCTTGGATCTCTCTCTCAAATAGTAATTTTCCTCGTGGTTTCTTCAAATATTCCCGCCAGGCACTGACATATATAAGAAAGCCATTATTTTTATCATATGGACAAAATTACAAGCTCCCAAACTGGACTTCTTTTTCGCTTAACATACAAATATCTTATTAAGAATATTTCTTCTCCCATCTCTATGTACCTTTTGCTGGGACTTTGATCTTATCCTTAATTTCTCTAGCATTTACCAGTCATCTTGATTTCCTGTTTTCTTCATTCAGGATTTGATTCAATTTTTCCAGATGGTTTACTTGATAACTCAAATTAAAGGATGATTAGATACGGAGAGTCGGCAGCTTGGAAAATAATAGCATTGCCTGTTCTTTTCACTTTCTTGTTGATTTTCCATGGTCATAAATCCTTGAATCGGAGTATCGATGCTGCTGCTCCTGCTCCTGGTAAGACTCTTGCATGATTCAGGAGTTTTTAATATTTGTTATATGGTTCGCATAAAATTTCTTTCCGTTTTCTATTTTGGATCACACGTAGGACGTTAGACCTTGAAATATGATTCCCTTTCTGTTCTGTCTTTTTATCTGCTTTTAATGGCCCTTTTTTTTTTAAGCCCAGTAATCAATTTTAAACTAGAACTTCCACTCTGTACTCAAAAACTTCAACTCACTAAACTTTACGTGATCCAAAAACTTCCTCAAAATCATAGTTAGAGAGCAAAAACTTTTTGTCAAATCTATTAGGCCTTATGCATAAGTTTCTCACATTGCTGAGAAATGAAAATCACGACAATTAACGGCAGTAAGCATATTGTTTTTATAAAACATCTCTCAAAAAATAGTCTATTTTTATTTTTCTAATAAAACATCCGCAAAAAATAGTTTATTTTTATTTTTCTGCCAACATTCCTACGAAAACGTAGAGCTTACGGAAAACATATTTCATAACATTTTTTTTTTTATGTTCTTGTACATATTCTTAAACGCATAACTTAATAGATTTTCATAACAGAAACGGGCATAAACATACACAGCCCAGAACATATAAACAAAAATAATCTAAATTATGCTTGATTAGAACATATAAAACAAAAATTTGATGTGTAACAAAGATCTGATCTCAACAAACAAAACTGCATATGCATATTAATTGATCAAGTACACTTAGGGGATGATTGTTTCTAAGGATTGAATATGACTTATTCTTAGTCATTTGGATATTTCAAGTTAATTGATTTTCTTACTTAAGTCTGAGAATGAAATAAAATTATTTGAATAGAAAAAACTAAAATCTTTGACTTTTATTTGAATGTAAACATATCCGAATGCCTATTTTTTATTTATTTCCTTAATTATCTTTATTATTTGTATCTTTACCTATTTTTTATGAACTTTTTTATTATAATTTACTCATCTAACGTATTACATAAACTATTGATATTTCTTTACTTTCATAATGATCATTATATTGTTACAATTATTTCATTAATATTATGAAATTACGTGGTTATTTTTAGATATATTTTATTTTCAAAAATTTCACATCATTTATAAGAAAATAAATAAAAAATATATTACTTTTTACCAATCACTAACATAATTTAATTTTAACTTTATTAAATTTTTATATGCATATGTTTAAATAACTTGTAAATATAATATATATATATATATAGACACACACACACACACATATCATACTTAATAAAGGCATTTGTGTCAATTTAAATAGTTATAAGACATTTTTAGCTTAAAAAAAAAAACTTAAAGACTTAGAATCAAACATTAGTAAATAAAAAACAAATATATCATTCAGATTTTTGTATTCAGACCTATTCAGATTTAAGTTAAATTCAGACCTATTCAAATTTCAGATAAAAAAATTGGCCCCTTACACATAAAGATATATCTTTACAAAGCATAATGTTTATAGAAAACACTTAAAAACAAATTTACATGAAATACTGTCACACCCCATACCTTAAGGGTCCGGGATACGACTCTAAGCATTCAACGTATCAATAAACGAGAAACTATGGCTATCAAAGCTCCATTAACATTCAAAGTATATAGTTCAAAGTTTGTAGTGGACCAACAATTGCTAAGAGAACTTCTTAGTCTTTAGAACCAAAAATCCTCCACACCTCAACTAACTTATCGATTACCTAAGAAACAAAATAGACTAATAAGTAAAATACTCAATAAGCAGCTAGATTATGAATATAAAGTGAAATCATGCAGGAATCAAGCAAATAAAACATGATCCATAATCCTTTCTTAATCAACAAGCAACAATTTCTTTTCCTGCTAATCAGTGAACAGTGCCTTGAATTCATAGATTGCGTTCCTGCACGGCTCACTTGGCGCAATCGCGCCAAGTTTCTGTCTTAAACTGATATTGCACAAAAAGGGTTGACGCTCCTGTGCCACCCATTTTGTGCTACGGCACCAACTTTCTGTCTCAACACGATTTGCAACATGGCGCTCGCGCTCCTGCACAACTTCACTAGCACTCCTATGCCAATTCTATGTTTGACCTTTATACTTAGGTCATTTTCTCTGTTCACACTCATATACATTCCACTTAACATTCAAAGTTCATGCTCTACATATCCTCAACATATGTATAACACATTTTCATTACATATGGAAACATATCTTACACAAAATAGATGCACATCTTTGCCACATTAGATGTACATCTTATCACACCTTAGAGCACAAATCCTAAGCACATTTCATTCACATCTTAAACACCTTTGATGCCCTTCTCAAGCACATTAGAGGTTCCCATTTTAAACACATTAATGCACAAACATTATGGACTTTATACCGTCCATTTATTAAACACACTAGTGCACAACATTTATGGATACTATACAATTCATTAATATGCACAAAACTCACCTCAGATACGCTTTTCTCAAGTTATTCTCATCACACATACACATATGCTCATATTTCATTTTCCCCTAATATTAGAGACACATATATCACATATTTTCACACGTGTATACATATATCACATATAATCACAAGTCTATGTTAGCCCTAAGGCTACATGATAATTTTGATGATAACAATACACATTGATTAATTGAGATTTACTAACATGTTTATTTATGTGCAAGAGTAAGATCATTGAAATAATTTTAAAATCAAGAAGAGGCTTATTAAAATGAAGTGTTGAAGCTAAGGAGAAGACTACATGTTAAAGGCACCAAAGCTTAAGAACAAGGATTGACTCAAGGAATGTGACATATGAGCAATGTTCAATCAATTGGTCATATATATCTCTACAAATATCCAAATGACGTGATTCTTGAGCCTTTGGAAAGCTTACTCAATTTATAACATTTCATATGTTTTAATGAAATTCAAATTTCAAGTGCAAGGTTGTCCAAATCATCATGCAATTTGAAAGACAAATGGAAGCAGCTGACATGAGCACCGAATACTCCTTTGGACATATCTTGAGCTAAAAAAATCAAAATGACTTGATTCTTGTGGCATTAGAAAGATGACTTAATGGGGCACATTTCATATTTTTTGAAGAAATTCAAATTTCAAATGGAAGGCCGACATAATTGACATGCAATTCGGTGGACTGACACAGAGAAGAAAAATCAACTCACATGAGCACCGAATGGTGTTTTGGCCATATCTTAAGATAGAGATATCCAAATTCTTTGAATCTTAATGTTTTGGAAACTTATTCAAATATGAAGATCTTTTATGTTTTGAAGAAATTCAAATTTCAAATGGAAGGCTGACAGAATTATCATTCAAGTCGGTGGACAGACACATGGAAGAAAAATCAAGTCACTTGAGCACCGAATGGTGTTTTGGCCATATCTTGAGCTACAGATATCCAAATGACTTGGTTCTTGATGCGTTGGAAAGCTTATTCAAATGTGCAGATCTTTTATGTTTTACAGATTTTCAAATTTCAAACGGAACATTGACAAAAATGGCAGACAAGATTATGGTTTTTATGGTGGGCAGAAAATTTGGAGATGGTGTCTTCACTTGATTAAGTTCATCTCATTTGCCTATAAAAGGAGCCATTCTCCCATGCATTCAAGAAGAGCAAGAGAAGCATTTTATCAAGCAAAAAGCAAGAGAAATATCAAGTCTAGAGAGCTTTTATATTATTTATCTACTCTTTGAAGAGAGTTATACTTTTGTTGTAAAAATTATCTTTGTTCTTGTATTGTGGTGAGAGTGAGATATTATTGTAAAGGATAATAGTTATCCTTGAGAGAACTCTTGTTGTGTGTTATCAAGAGTTGAAGGAAGTTGCCTTGGTGAGGTTGTTCATCAAGAAGAACTCTTGGTGTGGTGTTATCAAGAGTTGAAGGAAGTTGCCTTGGTGAGGTTGTTCATCAAGAAGAACTCTTGGTGTGGTGTTATCAAGGGTTGAAGGAAGTTGCCTTGGTGAGGTTGTTCATCAAGAAGAACTCTTGGTGTGGTGTTATCAAGAGTTGGAAGAAAAAGGTCTTGGTGAGGTTGTTCATCAAGCAAGTTGTAAAGATTTCTACAACTTAGTGGAAAGCTTAGCTCGTGGAGCTAGGAGCCCGTGGACGTAGGCAAGGTTTGCCGAACCACGTACATCGAGTTTGCACTCTCTCTATCCCTATACTCTTTACATTTACTTGCACTTGTGATTGTTCATTATTATTATTCTCTTGATTACATATTTGATAACTTCTAATTTCATCTTCTTCACCTTCATTCTCAAAGAAAGAGCAAACTAATTTTGATCTTTCAAGAAAAGTTTTACAAATTCGTTTTGATAAATAAAAACCCAATTCACCCCCCCTCTTGGGTTGCCATACCTGGGTCAACAGTCTACACATATACCTTATTCATAATCAATCTTTTACCTTAAAGAGCCTTTTGGACACATACAAACACACACATCACATAGTCACAATTTTGAGGATAGTCCGACAATCTGGATGATACCAGTCCCATGCTACCGAATCCTATAAGAGGAAACACATGGTTCGGACCTCCCTCATTCAGATAATCACACTTAATCACATGAAGCCTTGGGGATACATGTTTCACACATAATCATATATTTGAAGCTAATCATTTATCCGCTTTGGAGTTACAGGACTGGGCTTGCTAACCCAGCAGGCTTAGGTCCCCGTTGCCCCCTGCCTCACGGTTTTGTTTTTGGACGGACACTTCTACAACCAAACCTATAACACGTCTATTAGCTTCGAGCAGACACTTCCACGACCCCACCCATAATGCATCTACTAGCTTCACAAGCATGTGTTACTTTGTGGTCTAGAAGCTTCAAGAGGTGACCCCATGCATGAGTTACACAATAAATATTCCATGTTTTCCCCAAGGTTTTGGCATACAATTTCACATTTTATAACGCATCACATATTAATGCATGCATTCACATATTACAATTTTCATCTCAGTCTCATAATTAAGGCTCTAATTAGGCTTCTCATATATCACATCATATCATACTCAAGTTCAGGAGTTCATAATTCACCTCCCATAACATAATCTCAAAATCAAATTTTCTATTGATCACAACACATCAATGCAATTATATTAACATTGCATTTAACAAAGTCTCACTCACATTTCCATTCACAACACATTAATGGCATTTCTAATCAACATATCATACATACTTTCATAAACACAATAAACAAACACATCTCATTGTAACCAAGTACATCCGTTGTGTCCTTAGAAAAGGCTGTCTAGCTACTTACCTGGATACTTCATTCCTTGATTTAGATTTCCACCTAGAAACCGTTGAACCTCTTAAGGGTTAGCAACCAATCAATAGCATCATTAACAATTCAATTCTAGGCACATATTGATTGGATAATTATAACAAGAGGGTACTTATTCCAATCATCACCAAATCTCATGAAACTCAAGTAAACACACATACTATGTCCCATGAATTTTATTGAGTCAAAATAAGACCATGTACCCCTTGGAAACCCTTAATTTCATTCACACAAAAAATCTGTCTATAGGCCTATCAACTAAACAACACCACTTTGAAGAATTTTATAAAACTCAACATTAATCAAATCATTACCAAACTTTCTAGTTGAAAATTCGACACATATGAGAGTCATTTCACCAAAAATCATAATTTTCTAATGGGTTTAGGCCAGTGAAAAATAATTTAGCTTACTAGCTCTGTTCTGGAAGTTAAAATTTTCAGTTTTATGACCACAAATTTGAAAAATCATATTAATTCACACAAAATTCCAAAAACCTAAAAATTTGCAATTCAACAGGGAACACGATTAAGATTTTGCATACCAAAAACCAGAATTTTTCATGAAGTATTGGCCTCTTAATTAAATCCCATTTCCCGTACTCTCTTGCAAAATAGGGGAGATTCAAATTCGGTTCGCCAACTTCAAAAATTCACCATAATTCTCACATTTCTAATTTTTGAGTGATTCAAAAATCTATAAACTCCTTAAGATGTCTAGTTTATCATATAAAAATTTTAAAACTAGAAAGTAATCCTACAATTTTTGAGAAATTTTGTGCCCAGCACTGCTCAGAAAATGAACTCTACAGGATTTACACTCAACTCTACTTCTACTTATAGCTTCCTAACAACAACCAAATCTCCTTAAATCTTCCATAATTCATCATAACTCTTGTTTTCCAGTTTTTTTTTTTTTTTTTGCATGACATACAGAATATAGAGATACCATAAATCATTGCCTAACCTACAAATTCGTAACTATACTTCATGGTTATGAACCAGAAGAGGAAGAGAGTAAAATCTACCTTTCCTCTTTCTAAAGCCACAGATTTCACCTCTAATTGCTTTGCAAACTAGAGAGGATGAGAGTTTGATGGGGAGTTTTTGGGCTTAAACCAAAATAAAAATGCTCTAGAAATCTCTCACACTCTCTCCTTTTATACTGATCCACTCAAGTAAAATCTCTAGTGTAATCCCTTAAAATACTAAACATTCTATCTCATCCCTCGAACTCTTATCTTTTAACATGACTCCCATTCATATGTATAAATAATAATACTAGTAACATAAACATTACAATGCAATAAAGAACACACTTACAAATTTTAGGGTGTCACAAATACTGTTTAAGAAACATATCTAAAATGCTTAATATGATTTTCAGTTCAAAATTAAGAATTACTTACAAAAAAATCACGACAAAATCAGTTATGCAAAAACTAATAATAATTATACAAAAATGTTCATTGTGATTCTGAGGATAAAATTCCAATTTACTAACAGAAAAGAAATCAACTTGTACCAAATATGTTTATATATAAGAAATGCTTGTAAAAAATATTCATTGTAGAAGTCAGCTGGTTTTTCCATAATTTCTTGCATTCTTTTTAGCTGTTATCATCACTTTACTTACCGTTCAAATTTTAGGAAATTACTCTCAATCCACTAGAGTACCAGACAACAGCCAGCTGCTTGATGGACTTTTGGCGCCAAACTTCGATGAAGAAGGCTGCTTCAGCAGGAGCCAATCAATCTCATATCGCAAATCTTCACCATATAAGCCTTCTTCATATCTTGTAGCAAAACTACGAGGTTATGAAGAGCTACAAAAGCGTTGTGGACCTCATACCCACTCATACAACAGAGCCATAAAACAACTCAAGTCTGGTCAAATTGATAGTTCCAGCGAGTGCAAGTATGTTGTTTAGTCGGTTTTCCATGGCCTGGGAAACAGGATCCTGAGCATTACTTCAGCATTTCTTTACGCTCTTCTTACAAATCGAGTTCTGCTCATTAACCAAGAACCTGAAATGGAAGATCTTTTCTGTGAGCCATTTCCAAATGCATCATGGATATTGCCAAACGACTTTCCTTTCAAGAATGAAGTCATAAGTTTTAGGAGGAGGGATGATCGTAGTAATGGGGAATTGGTCAGGAAAAACATTACAAGTGCTTCAATGGAGTCGCGGCCATCATATTTATATATCCACATACCTCATGCCAAACTTTTTTTCTGTGATGAAGACCAAACTCTTTTGAGAAAAATACCCTGGCTGATTATGAAATCAGATCTCTACTTCGTTCCATCTCTATTCTTGATGTCATCTTTTGAACAGGAATGAACCAAGCTTTTTCCAGACAAAGAAACTCTTTTCCATCACTTGGGTAGGTATCTTTTTCACCCCTCTAATCAAGTATGGGGAATAATTAGTAGCCACTATAAGCAGTACTTGGCTGAAGCCGATGAGATGATCGGTATTCAAATAAGGGTATTTGATGAGCCAACTAGTCCTTTTCAAGATGTTATGGATCAAATTCTGGCCTGTACTCAAAAGGAAAAATTATTGCCTGAAGTGGACATGACAAGAAATGTATCTGCTTCATCAAAAAAAAGGGCGTCGAAGGTTGTTCTGATAACATCGTTATTCAGTGAATATTTTGAGGAAATGAATGACATGTATTTGAAGCACCCAACTTTAAATGGGGAAGTGATTGCAGTTTACCAGCCAAGCCATGAAAAACATCAACAAACTAAGGACAATCTACACAACAAGAAGGCATGGGCTGAAATATATCTCCTAAGTCTGAGTGATGTGTTGCTCACTAGCGCACAGTCGACTTTTGGTTATGTGGCTCAAGGTCTAAGGGGAGTGAAACCATGGATTCTACACAAGATAGAGAATCGAAAAGTCCCAGATCCTCCTTGTGGTCGGGCCAGGTCACTGGAGCCTTGTTATCATGCTCATCCAGTTTTTGAGTGCAAGGGAAAGGGCAAAGTGGATTCAGCTAAAATTGTTCCTTATTTGAGGCAATGTGAAGATATAAATTGGGGCATTAAGCTGTTTAATTAACATTTCTCAATAAATCTGGTAGAATATAGTAAATACAGGCATTTGAAGCACTGTAAGTTCATCAGTTATAGAGTTGGCCAAATATAAGATCAGTAACAGTCAAAAGGAGCACTATATTCTCCAATTATAATTTAAACAGGAATAACGCTATACATTTATAAATTTCCTATACAAACTTTATTTTATAAACTGATGTAACACTATGTAATTGAATAATTGAATTTAAAAATTTTGATTCAAATATCAAAGTTGGTAACGTGGCAACCATGCAATAATACAATACCACCTGGATTTGTAAAATTGAATTTGCACAGAGATTTTTTACGAGTATAGCTCTACTCTTTAAACAAACATATGGCAGAAAAGCATTACAAAATCTGTCCAAATCGTCAATGAATTTGATATGATGAACTCAAAGTATTTTTAAAGAACAGTATCAGGGGTAGTTGAGACGTCAATCCATTTTTCATTAATCCAATTAAACAATCGCATTGACTTGGTGTCTGCGAGCCGCCAGGCTGGTTTTAGGTAATGCTTTGCCGATTATAAAGATGGTTTGGATTTGATTTAGCCCCGCTCAGAGCAATCTCCTCTGTTTACATATGCAAAGTTCTCTTAGAGCCTGGTCCTTGTTTCACCACGCCGAAGGGGCAGGGGCGGCAGGCCGGGGGGGTGTCGGGGGTGTGGGTGTGGGGGTTGGGGGTGGGGGTTGGGGGTTGGGGGTTGGGGGTGGGGTGGTTGGGTTGGGGTGTCTTTTCTCTCGGCTTTCCTTCAAGTCTTATTTGACGGATTGGCTTCACGTGGCCTGTGATTTTGTACAGCTAGTACGGGGCAGAAAGTACGCGATGATACCGCAAAAATGGAAGATCAGAATGCTGACTGTCACTGCATTATCTCTGATTAATGTCCTGCCCATTGGAAAGTGGCTGCATATGGCTAAAGATGCTCTTTATGCTGTAAAAAGTACGGGATTGACCACATGGTCGAAAAGTGACATTCTTCAAACTTTAGGCTTAAGTTAAGGTATCATCATCTTTCTGATCCTTATTTGACAAGGACTACAGATTTGAAGTTAACTATCGCTTAAAAAAGACAACCCGCACCTTCAGGATACAAGCAGCAGGGCCATAGACAATTCACTGTTATTATCTGTTTAAGACTCAACCCTAACGTGGTCTATCTATTTGTAATCAATGAATTGTATTATGTTTCACCATTTTCAATTTTTTTTTTCACTTGATATAAATAAATCAAAAGTCAATTTGTCTCTCCCTCATGTCATAATTTTCCTCGTGGTTACTTTAAATATAATATTTGCGCCAGCCGATAAGCTAAAAAATTAAACTATAATTTTAATCATAAAATTTGACAAAGTTCGAGGCTACCACATGGACTTCCTTTTTCGCATGGCATATCTTATTGAGAATATTTCTTCTCCCATTCTCCACATACTTGTTGTTGGGACTTTGACTTCTCCTTCTCTCGCATTTACCTATTTTCTTCAGTCAGGATTCGATCAATTTTTCCAGATGGTTTACTTCAAAACACAAAGGATGATTAGATACGAAGAATCGGCAGCTTGGATAATAATAGCATTGCCTGTTCTATTCATTGTCTCGTTGATTTTCCATGATCATAAAGCCTTGAATTGGAGTATCGATGCTGCTGCTTCTGCTGCTGGTAAGACTCTCTGTTATGTTTCAGGAGTTTTAATATTTGTTTTATATACAGTCATAACCATTTCTATCCATTTTCGGTTTTGGATCCCACGTTGGTTAGACCCTGAAATATGATTCCTTCTCTGCTCTGTCCTTTTTTTGCTTTTAATTGCCCATTTTTGTTATGCTACGCAATAAATTTTCGTGTTGATGCTGCTGAATTCATTGGTAAAACAAGAGTACTAGATTTACAACCTCTATATAATCCAAACTCTATAATCTGATGTGACATTCTACGGAACACAAATTTACTGGAGAAGGAACAAACAAAAAAGAATGAGAAAAGTTATATTTCCAATCGGATTTTGTCATGTAGACTACTATATCAAATTGTAGAGTTTAGACTGTACGTAGGTCGTAAGTATAGCATAATTGTGAGTAAAATTTCTGTCACAACCCTGAAGGAACAGAAAGAATTATTCTTACTAATTGAAACATATAAAGAATAGGTCACAAAAACAAAGAACCATTAAAATTTCATAGAACTTTTTGCCATGCGCTCAAATAACAAACTCTCCAAACTTAACTTGATCCAAATACTACCTCCTCAAATCATTGGAAGCATTGGAAAATGGGTGCTCTTTGACATCTAGGAAATGAAATCACAACAATTAACTCAGTAAGCAAATTAGAGTTTTATTTAAAAACATTCGCAAACGATACTTGATTCATAAAATTCTTTTGCGAACGTCCCTACAAAAACATGTAGCTTAGAAATTAAGAATATATTTGGTAACTTTTTTTTTATCATATTCTTGTACAGACATATTCTTATACACATAAATTAGTGGATTTCTGCAACATAGACGACTGCAGACAAACATAGCCCAGTAAATATGAACATAATACTCATAGAATAAACAGTAAAACAAATTTATACAAAATACTTATCCAAAAAACATATCCAAAAATGTTTATTGTGACATCAAGTTCAAAGTTCACATTATTTGCAGAAGCCACATCTCACGCAACACAAGAATGCGAGAGAAAATATATGAAGAAGAAAATAATCCTTCTCAAATAAAATTGATAAATTACAAAGCTTTGTATAGAGAACATATCATAATTCTATTCAATAATAAACTCTAACAAGGCTAAACCAAATCAAATAACCAATCCAATTTAACATGACTTCTAAGATTTCTAAAACTTGATTTAACTCCTACATTAACCCCCTTAAACGGAGCTCTCTAGGAACCATAAAACTTTCTCATAGGCATTTTGTGAGACAAAGTTGGTTGTAGATCCCTTGATCTTAGCTGTTTGTAAGACAATGATGCTATAGTTATAATAATAATAATAATAATAGCTTATACAAAATTGTTCATTGTGATTCCAAAGATAAAGTTCCAACTGACAGAAACACATCAAAATCACTTTCACGAAATATTCATTGTAGAAGTCATGGTGGTCCCTGAGTCCCTTGCGCTTTTCTAGGGCTTAATTCATATTTAATTACTGTATTTCAGATTTCAGTAATTACTCTCAATCCAACCAGCTCCTTGATGGACTTCTGGCGCGACACTTCGGTGGAGAAAGTTGCTTAAGTAGGTACCAGTCTGTCTTATATCGCAAATCTTCACCCTATAAGCCTTCTTCATATCTTGTTGCAAAATTACGAAGCTACGAAGAGCTTCATAAGCGTTGTGGACCTCATACTGACTCGTACAACAGAACCATAAAACAACTAAATTCTGTCCAAATTGATAGTTCGAGTGAGTGTAAATATGTTGTTTGGGTGGCTTTCAACGGCCTGGGAAACAGGATACTGAGCATTACTTCCGCCTTTCTTTATGCTCTTCTTACAAACCGAGTTCTGCTCATTTACCAAGAACCTGAAATGGCAGACCTTTTCTGTGAGCCATTTCCAAACGCATCATGGATATTGCCGGAGGACTTTCCCTGCAATAATCAAGTCAAAAGTTTTAAGCAGAACAAATATCGTAATAACGGGGAAATGGTGAGGAAGAACCTCACAAGTGCTTCAACGGAGTGGCGGCCATCATATTTATATCTCCATATACCTCGTAGCAAACTTTTTTTCTGTGATGAAGACCAAACTCTTCTCAGAAACATACGTTGGTTGATTATGAAATCAGATCTTTACTTTCTTCCATCTCTATTCTTGATGTCATCTTTTGAACACGAATTAATGAAGCTTTTTCCAGACAAGAAGACTATTTTCCATCACTTGGTTAGGTATCTTTTTCACCCCTCTAATCAAGTATGGGAAATAATTACAAGAACCTATAACCATTCCCTGGCCGAAGCCGATGAGATGATCGGCATCCAAATAAGGGTATTTAATGAGCGAACTAGTCCATTTCAGGATGTTATGGATCAAATTCTGGCCTGTACTCGAAAGGAAAAATTATTGCCTGAAGTGGATATGACAAGAAATGTATCTGCTCCATCAAAAAAAAGGGCGTCGAAGGTTGTTCTGATAACATCGTTATTCAGTGAATATTTTGAGGAAATGAATGACATGTATTTGAAGCACCCAACTTTAAATGGGGAAGTGATTGCAGTTTACCAGCCAAGCCATGAAAAACATCAACAAACTAAGGACAATCTACACAACAAGAAGGCATGGGCTGAAATATATCTCCTAAGTCTGAGTGATGTGTTGCTCACTAGCGCACAGTCGACTTTTGGTTATGTGGCTCAAGGTCTAAGGGGAGTGAAACCATGGATTCTATACAAGATAGAGAATCGAAAAGTCCCAGATCCTCCTTGTGGTCGGGCCAGGTCACTGGAGCCTTGTTATCATGCTCATCCAGTTTTTGAGTGCAAGGGAAAGGGCAAAGTGGATTCAGCTAAAATTGTTCCTTATTTGAGGCAATGTGAAGATATAAATTGGGGCATTAAGCTGTTTAATATTTCCCAATAAATTTAGTTGAACATAGTAAATACAGGCATTTGAGAAGTTGCGAGGACATCAGCTTACAGTTCTTCCTCATTTAGTTAACAAAAGTTATACCTGCAGATATTTATTCTCTGATAAATTCTGCAATTATTTGTATCCAGATTATATGCTTTTGAATGTAATTTAAACATATTTGATATTCAATTTAATTTTGGAAAGATTATATGTATATTATTTGATTTTGGGTTGACATATGAATAAGGATTATGGGCGCGATGAAGAGGACGAGGTGAATCGATACTAAAAGTAAATTGTCAAAAAAAGAGTTTTTTTTAATATTTCTTATATTTTAATATAGATATTACTTCTTTCTTTTCACAAAAACTAATATTATATAGTACAATTTAAACAGAGAGTATAAAACTTTGGGATAGCTTTTAATTTTTCTTTTGAGGATACTTTAACCACCAATACCCACTCAACCCCGATTTATTGAGAGAATCAAGATACAAATGGTGCATCTACATGTGATCATGCTCGGTCAAGCCTCATTTTCTTATTTTAAGGATTGTGATATGGGAATGCCACCTAGCTGTTATGGGGCGTTTATGGAATGCACCTCTCCAAGCGTGCTTTGATTAAGTCTGCCTATGGAGACGAGTGTCAACTAGGCAGGATGCTCGTTGGTCTGGATCTTTGCTGGGCTCATCCGGCCTCTTATATTTGGAACCATATTTGGATTGGACCTATCTTTTAGACTTCAAACTTGGCTTTTGGGCTTGCAATACATCTAACAATTGCTTTAATTGAAGCTCATGTCATGTTCGGCTAATGCCTCTTCAAATACTATGTAATATAAAAAAATAAAAATTCACAATACGGGTAGGTATCGATTCCAGCCGCTTTAATCAAGATTGAGGATTACTTACTGTTATAAAATGTAAGTGGATTTACTACCACTTGCATATTAGTGGAGTTACCACTTCTATATTAGTGGAGTTACCACTTGCATGTTAGTGGAGTTACCACTTATGTGTGTGCGCCCATGTGAGAAATATGTTTTCATTTTTAATTAGGTACAATTACATTAATGACCATTCATACTTCTCTATAAATAGGCATCCAACATTGTAATGTAAATGATGAAGAATAATAGAACAAGGAAATCCTCTCATTTCTCCTTCTTTCTTCTTTCTTTATTTCTATCATTATTTTACTTTGCATTCTAGGAGTAATTCACATTTCCTTTATCTCCTTTTGTTACTTATATTATATATAAGTAACCTTCATTATACCACTTATATTAATCCATACCCTTATTCACTTAAATTATAAAACGTTATCAGCACGAATTATTTTTCCAAAGGTATGTTGTTTATCTTACCATATTCTTTCAATTATTATTCGATCAATTTTTCTTAATTTGTTCTTGTTAATATTAAATAAATGTTAACTACCTTATGAGTATGCTCTGTGGTTGCCATTATATTGGATCTTCCACATCAGAAAATAAAGCTAGTTTTATAATATTAAAATCATCTTATTATCCATCTTACTTTATTATGTTCATATTCTTGTTGTATTATTTGTGTCATCATTTATGTTTCAAATTTATTTGTTTATAGCCGCGACTTAAAGTTTTCTGGCCTAAATTCATTGGTCGTGACTTTAAGTCTTTTGGCAATTAATTTACATTACTTGTGTTATTATTTAAACTATCAATATTAATCCAACTCAGAACCTGAAGTTCTAATTCCTAATGATTAAATTTGTTCATTTTGATTAGATAATGGCAAATTTCGAAAAATTGATGTTTGAGCCATTGTTGCATAATGGAGACAATTATTCAGATTGGGCTGATGATGTTGTACTTCACTTGAATTCCATGGGCATCGGACACACCATAACAAATGAAAATACTGCATCCCTGCAGGATCAGTCTAAGGCCATGATATTATTGCATCATCATTTAAGTAAAGGCCTGAAATCCGAATATACAACTATAACTGATCCATTAGCTCTTTGGAACAATTTGAAAGAAAGATTTGATCAGCAAAGAACAATAATATTGCCAAGGGCCCGATTCCAATGGCAGAATTTGAGACTTCAGATTTCAAAACAATAAGCGAATATAACTCAGCCATGTTCAGAATTGTATCTCAATTGAGGTACTGTGGGCAAACTGTTACTGAAGAGGAGATGTTAGAGAAAACACTATCTACATTTCATCCCTCCAACATGATCCTGATGCAACAATATCGAGAGCGCAAATTTAAGAAATACACTGAGTTGATATCATGTCTTTTGGTTGCTGAGCAAAACAATGAAATCCTATTGAAAAATCATCAATTACGTCCCACTGGATCTACAGCATTCCCTGAAGTGAATGCTATGTCATTTAATAAACGTGGTGGCAAGAGTGGTCGTGGTTTTGGCAGAAAAATATTTCAACCTAGAGGTGGCCATTTCAAGAAATTTAAACCAAACCACCAGAAGTGGAACAGAAATGACTCGACATACGACAAAGAAAAAGGTCATCAACTCAAACCACAAAGAAGCAATGAAAGTACTTGCTATAGATGTGGGGCAAAGGGCCATTGGTCACGTACTTGCCGTACACCAAAGCATTTAGTGGATCTGTATCAGGCTTCCATAAAGGATAAGGGAAAGAATGTTGAGACAAATTATATAGATGACCCAGTGGGTGACACTGATTTTGATATCTCAGATTTCTATCCTAGTTCAGATGAAGCTATTGGCCAGATAATGATTACTGAAAATGCCCCAGCCAACTGAATAACTATTACTTTCTCGCTTTTGTTATATTTTGTAATGATGTCCTATTTTAATTTTTTTTGTTTTGATCTATCTTTTATGTACTTTCTTTATAAATAGTTTTGATATGCTTTTGTTTAGCATAAAATCATATCTAATGTGAACTTTTGTAATGAAAGGGAATGGACAACAAGACTTTATCTTTGCCTAAAAATGATGGAAATCTATGCCTAGTTGATAGTGCAACCACACATACAATTCTTAAAGATAAAAAATATTTCCTAAATTTAACCTTTCTGGAAGTAAAGGTTAACACTATATCAGGGTCCGTAAACATGATTGAGGGCTCTGGAAGAGCCACAATAATGCTGACAAATGGTACTAAGTTGAATATTAATAATGCATTATATTCAAGCAAATCCAGAAGAAATTTGCTCAGTTTCAAAGATATAAGACATAATGGATATCATATTGAG